>AYJT01101310.1:0-13689 GCA_001278415.1 Ocimum tenuiflorum
AGAGGATTGATGAGGGGATCAAGAATGGCCGCTGGGATGAGGTGGTGCAGGGGTTGGGAATGCAAGATCTTGAACAACTCTTTGCTGAGGTTAAAAGACTAAGGCTTATGGTTCGTAAGCAGAAGATTGCGGCGGCGTCGATGGAGGAGAAATCGCAATCCGAGAGTGGAAATTTCGGTGGAGAATCTGGCGGCAGTTTCACGGGAAATAACTAGTTCTGCCCTTCTCCTGTTGGCCCTATAGAAATTGATTTATTTATTTTCTTTCTTTTTAAGCATAGTAAGTAGATTAGAAATTAAGAATACATTATCCCTCCCTCTCCTTTTACTGGGAGACATTTTGCCAACATATATTGTACATCTCCTTTTCATGGGAGACATTTTGCCAAAATATATAGCACATATGTTTTTCTTTTTGAAGATTTGGTTCTATTAATATTAACATCATATGCTTTCACTGGAAATTGAATTATTCAGGCAGCAGGGGAGGAGAGAGAGAGATGAAGAGGGAGAAGGGAGCTGTAAGGTATAGAGAGATGATAAGCTTCTTTCCCTTTTTCCTTTTTTTTTGGTTAAGAAGTAGTTGTATAAAAAAGAGAAAACAAAAAAAGGAAAACACCAAAACATACCAATTTGGTTTTACCAGTATACTACTAAACTGATGGTGTTAAATCGTACATCAACAAGAATTCAATTTACCCCTTTTCTGAATTTTACAGTACGAGATTTGATTGTTGCAACTTATTGTTTAGAGACAAATATGAGTATACATGGTTTGAGAACTAAAACCCCTCGGATTTTCTGTTACAGAATGTTTTTACATATTTTGTTAGACTATATGTTCGAAATTAAACTTGTTTATGAAAAATAAGTATATTTTGAGAAAAAAGAAAGAGAAAATTCTAGAATTATAAGGGTATGTATGGAAATGTATAAGGTTCTAAAAATGTATTTAAGAAACGAGAGAAAGTAAGTGAAATGTCTAGAATAATTAATGTTAGAAAAATATAGAAATTTTTAGAGGACATAAGTGATGCTTATAAATATATATATGATTATTTGTAATTTGGGGTAGGGTGAATTGATGTTTGAGAAACATATGTTCATCCTCACTCCCACTACTCTCTTCAATAATTCAATATATATCCACACATATTTAATTCAGACAAACTTTCCTTATGTGATTAATTTTTATTAATTTACATACATGTTAATAATTCAAACAATGATTAAAATGAAGATTTTACGTCAAAAGAATTTGAAGTGTGGGTTCTTTCCATTTCAAAGAAATTTGCTTCTTTCTTTTTGAAGTAATAAATACGGGTTGAGATCTGTGTCAGACATTGAATCTCACCCCGTTCATGCAAAACAAACAAAATCCTAATGATGAATTATCTATACTCAAATTCAAAAGCCGTCCGAGTTTATTATTTCACTCCTCAACGACGATAGTTGAGATTAAATTTATGCAACTATTACAGATGTCCCATCCCATTTATCCAGTGCTAGTTGATTATCCGACTATTGCCACCTATCTATTTATTTATCTCTCAACTTATTTGTGTTTTATATTTTATTATCAAATCAAAATCTTCCCCGACCAACCAGTATTTTGCATTTTTAAAGGCTATTTTGTTGCCACTTTATTGCACTTCTATGTAATTTTAAGTTCACTTGTTGAAATGTTTTTTATTTTATTAATGAATTAGTTAACTTGGAATCCTAGAGAAGCTAGTGGATAGATGGTTTCCATCAAAACTTTCGAAACTTTCATGTGACATTTGTTTAAGTGATTTAAGAGTCCTTATCTTGTTTTCTGTTGAAATGAATATTTTATAAAAGTTAATTATTACCTTTCATCTTAATTTTATCGGCAGTGAAGCTATCTATGTAAGCGTGAATAATGCGCACTCACTTTGCTTATCAAGATTCTTGGTGGATTTCAATATTGTTGCTTAGCTATGTGTGAAGAGTCTATCAAATAACATGCTATTCTTAATGTTTTTATATATGAATTATGGAGTTTTCTCTAAGTTGTTATTCCTAGTTAAGAATTGAAACGGGACTGTGGGATTTGCCTTTGATAGTATTCTCTTGATAAATACTTACTCCCTGACACTTTAAGTAATGGTTTGCAATTTGAAAACCTTTTTTTGTTTTTATTTCTCCACTTCCAATGTTGGATTATCTGAAAAATCCAGAGATACTGAATGGGAAATTGGGGTCAAAATCTAGTGTATCAAGTGGAAATTCCATGTTGCCTCCGATTGGAGAGTTGGTAGTTGAAACAATATCAGACTGAGAATATTGATAATTACGATATCCTCCCAAGTTGCGGAGTGCTGGAGAGTAGTAGTTTGTTTGGGACGAAAACATGTGAGATGAATGATGTTCTTGTTGATATGTTGATGGGAAGGAGAAGTGAGGTGGCAATGGCATGTCCAAGTTCCGTGCGTTTACTGTGAGGTTAGCTTTCAAATCCAAGAGTGGCTGATGTTGTGCCATGTGTTGCTTTTCCGGAGTTAAGTGGTTGCAGGAGTGAGTTCCTTTGTATGTGATCTCAAAAACAGTAGGATCATCATCACATCTTTGCACTTGCTTTGTCGCCCAACAGTTTTCAACAAGACGGTAAGTGCACCGGTAATAGCTCCTGTTCAGATCAACGCCCTCTTAGTTTTATATGTATGTTTTGTTGGAAAAAGGGAGTAAAACCTGGGAAATTTAGCTCCAAGAATGTCTTTCTGCCCATATTTTCTCCAACTATATCCATCATCACTAGGCCCTTCTAGTCCATTTTCAGGGTTGACTCTCACTTGTTCTGTCCACGTAGGCTGCATCTTCCTGTGCCATCAATCAGAGTTAGAAACCTAATGTCAATTATAAAATTCACACAATTGATTGAGCTGACCTCTTTTTTGATGTATTGAACTCATGATGGTCCCTCAAATTGTTGTTAAGTTCCTCACTAGTGCAACTTCCATGGACCGAGTCGGCGGTGGCAGATGGTGGCAAATGCTGGACCGGCCCGTTCCAATTGAGGATGGATAAGGCCTTTTGGTAGGAAGATAATATCCTGTGTAGAAGTATATCCTGAGCCGGAGAGGGAGACGTAGAGCGGAGATGAAACTGGAGCTGCTTAGCTTTCTCCATCCCTTGCATTAGCTCATTCACCAGTGTCTTGTATTCCCACTTACAATTGTTCTCCATCTCTAATTAGCTCACTCTAATTTCTTTTTTCTATTTGTGTAACAGAAACATAATGCTTTTCATATACCTCAACGTTTTGGATTCAAGTAGGTGTTGGTGAAGAAGGAAGTGGTGATTTGAATATAAATACATGTTGTAGTTGTGGTGGAGTGGAAGTTTGACCGGATAATAGGAGTTGGACTAGTCATTCTTTGAAATTTAGTGTGATCTTACCACCAAGGAAGTCAAGTGCTGACCAATTCAAACACAATACATCCAAATACACTTCTCATACTAAAACTATTATTTGGACGCTAGAAAAGGCAAATATTACCCAGGAAACTTCTAGGAATGATGTGCTGGTTTGATATTTATAGGCAATCATATTTGGCCGGGTTGGAAAATGTAGTCTAGAACAATTTTTTGAAGATAAAAAAATGTGCCTACCATTTAAAGTTTAGTTGATAGTATTCAACAAATCTATTTTACATTTTGATTGCATAAATGTGTAGGTGGCGGGCCCAAATGTGCTGTATCTAGGAAAAAAGAATTGTCTGCGCCTACTATATATACTACACATGATTATCTCAACTATTGTCATGGTGTTTCAACTAGTATCATAGCATAATCAATTGATGAATCTTTGAATTGTTCTCTCTTTTTCTCTTCAGAGGTAAAACTCGAGGGAAAAAAAATGAGTGATATTCTTCTCTGGTAAAACATCAGCTTGTCTACCACCTCGGGGTGCAGTGGTAAACACCTTTTATATGACCTTAAAAATTACGGGTTTGAGTTTATGTGGGGACATCCGTGTGGGTTTATTTAATATTGTACTTAAAATTCAAAGGACGTGAGGTTTGGTACACGTGTTTGGAGAGAGAGAGCTGACCAATTCAATTTGGAAAAAAAAAAAATAAAGTCATGTGGTAAAAGAAAGTTTGAATACAAGAATGATTAAAATAGTGAAAAAATTGGTATGATAATCTTCAAATCTCCGCCTCATTTGGATTATTCTTCTTGTATATAACTGAATGAATTGCGGGTCTCTCACTCACAAAGTTTTCAAGGCATCTGCGATTAATTGCAATAATTCATAAAGTTATAATTTACTTTTACAATTTTATATAAATTTTCAAAAATTGCACTTCCTATACTAATCAATTACTCTTTTTTATATATAAATTCTCATTTTCTGACGAATTAATTTTACGTGTTTTTCTTAATTGGAGCAAGGGAGTGGTATCGAATCCTAAACCTCTCTACCACTATTGAGCTCTCTCCAAAGGGAGTGATCATTTAGCTTGTTTAGGTAATAATACATGCATGCATCATTTGGACACATACATGATACCACTAACATTGTTTGAGAAGTTGATCTATCTTGTCATAAATTTTCTCAAAATATTACAATTTCCCTATGAGTTCTTTTTTTATTATTTTACATTTTGATATGATACTTTTAGAATCATTGTAATAGTTGAGAATGTAAATGGAATTATTGAGGATGCATAAAAGACCTTAAATTAAAAATCAGGTAATTACTATAAATAAGACTATTTTAATTTGTGTACTTCATGAATATGAAAATAAATGGCAACGTATCCGATGTATATCCGTACGATTATTAAAAAAGTTATACATAAATGTGTTAAATATAAACGTGTTTTAGTAATCCGTATTCCATAATAGATCTTCTATTGCTCCCGAAACAGTTGACAACTGTATTTAATTACATATACAACTGAAGCAGATTCGTTCTGAGGAAATAGTGTATATAAGAAGGGCAAGCGACAATGTCAAATTATAGAATTCAACATTTCGGAATAAATCAACAGAAATAAGAATGAGCGTATTAGGTAATTAAAATATGACGAATATGATTTAATAGATTCCACTTGATTTCTTTATTATTATATAAAAAAATACACCTACCTTGTGGGTTTTAATTCTGGAATTACTAGTTCCAAATGACTTTTTGACATAATAATTGTATTTGCCCCCAGCCTGATGTTAATAATTAGTAGATTTCTTGAAATGATGAACCTTTAATTTTAGCACCCATAACGCCGATAAGTCTCCTTAATTAAGCTAACAAAAATAAAATATTAAGTGTGGGACTTTCAAGGTGTTTTATTGGTGTCGATCTCAACGAATACCGAGTATTATTTTTGTATCAATTATTGCTAATTTGCTGGAGTATAAAAAAAGCACACAGAAAATTTTGAAGTCATCCTATTTTGTATTAATAAATGTGTAATTATAGTAAATCGTGGAAATGGGGGAAGAGAGAAAAAGAGGGGAGAAAATGTTGGTGATGAAGTGACAATATTGTAGAAGTTGAAAGATGTTCAACTCATGAAAAGGGGAAAAAAATATCATAAAATTCAACAATTTAGACTGCGCAAGTCTATGTTTGTGCCAAAAATATTCAACTATTAGTATAGAGGAACCAACAAAACAACGTCAACATTCTTAGAAAACCTTTATGAGAATCACCACCACAATTAACTAATAAACTTTGCTCTTGAATTATTGATAAATATACTCTTGAATTAGCTAAAGGCAAAGCTATTAATAAATGAGCACAAAACTAAAATCGTGGTAATTGGTAGACTACAAAACCAAATGAACTCAATTGAATAAATTTTAAGTGCCGTAATTTTAATCATACTTTTTATTTTCTCTTGATAATTTCATAATTTTACTAACCTAAATACCATTGAAAGTCCAATTTTTTCACAAATTATTCTCATTTTTCAAATATACTGTAAACTAGACATATTTTGAAAGATGAGATAAAAGGTTGTTATAGATCTCATCAATGTCCATAGTTTGAGCTTATGATAACCATTTCATCACTGAAATGATGATGAGCTGATGGAAAGAGCTAGCTCCTTCATCATCCACCATTAATTATGCAACTTTTAAACAAAAAAGGTTTCCTACTATATATTTCAATAACAATTAATTGTTTATATAACTATACACGTAACATTATTTGTGAATACCAATATCGATGAGAGATTAAAGGAAACCCATTATTCATAAAAGAAATTCCTCTGTTATTATTTTGAAAATATCGTTTTTGACGACAATAATATATTATCTGTCTATTTGATATGGATACAATGAATTTGTACAAATGTGGATGCTATATTTGAAAATTAAATTGATAAATATATATTTTCGTCCGAGACCCGCTTTCAGATTTTGGAGGCCCTATGAGAACTTAAAAATTGTATCCTAAATAAGATAGTTATAAAATGATATTCACACAACTTATGCCATGTATATTTGTAGTTATAAAATGATATTCACACAACTTATGCCATTTATATTTGTTCCTCGGCTTCACAAAAATTCTAAATTACTTGATACATGACGAAAAGAGTATAAACATTCATAGCTCTTAATTTATGCGTGTCTAAAATCCTAAAATCTATTGAAGGAGAATTCGAGTATGTATAAAACTGAAGGGGCCAACAGACCAATTTATATTATGTATTGCATCTGAAAATTGAGATCGATACTCGAAGGCCGAATCTTTATTTTAGTTACAGCTCATTCAATTCCCAGTACTCGAAAGACTTTAACAAAAATGTTCACCAGTACTACTTGGGGCTCATCTTTGATTCTATTGTAGAATCTGTTGTATTTCATCTATATGTGATTTTGAAGGTTGATTCTTTTTCCAATGGGTTTTTTAGATTAATTAAATATAACACATATGTTTTGAATGCTCAGTATATAAGATAAAGAAAAGGAGGCTTGAAACTTTCTAGTGTTATTTTTTTATTAGTGTGAGAGCAATAGACATTTGCTCTCACAATCAGTCAAGCCTAGCTTCAAAAGATACAATTTTGAGTTGTTGAACTCCTCGAGCCTTGCAAGGAGTCGAGTCGAGCCGAGCCAATACGAGATATTTAACAAGAATCATTTAAAAAAGATCAAATCTACTCAATTTAGGCAAGTTGATTTCAAAGTCCAACAGTACTACACGAAATAGGCTCGCAAAGTCTAATCGAACTTTAATATAATGCAAATTTTTAGGGTAATAAGCAATTGAGTGAGGAAAAAAAATGATCGAGCTAGTCAAGCTCTATTTGACTTGACTCAACAATTCTCAATGGTTGCTTAGTTGATTCTAATGCGGCATTCAAAATCTTCCCTATATATCCATTTTTCTTATATCTCAACGGCTACTTGATGATGATTTAAATGAAACTATGCTACTACGATATAATTCGATTGGAGTTTGTCGCATGTTTACACTTTACATTGATTCATTGTTTAATTCATGTGCAATTTATGCAAAATTTACTCAAGTTGTGTCTTGGACAAAACAGATTTTTCATACTAGAACATTGGGAGGATTCTTAATATATATAGTTTTAATTTAATGAAAAAATTGTTGTAGATTTGAAGCAATAGGCGTGAAACATGTGGATAAAAGCAAAAGCGAGATGCCAATGGTAGGTTCGAATGCGATAATTCCTTATCCAATTTGAAATATTATTCAGTTGGGTGTAAAAGGGATAGGGCTAAAGTAAGGATGAAAAAATTCGAGCTGTGCACCAGATCACGAGCATATATTCTAAATTAGAACGATCATAATTTCAAAGCTATATGATTTCTTATATTCTAATCAAAATGCATTAATATGATACGTGTCGATCAATCAGTGGTTGCTCTTGCTCACCGTCGGGTTGAGAGATATGGGCCTATTTGTTGGTCAATATTATTGCTTCACAAGATAAACAGCCCTACTAAATTCACTCTCAATTTTATATACTACTGAGTAAATTGATTAATATTCGGTCTCAAGGAGGTGCGAATGATTTACATCAAGAAATGCGGCGAGTTTATGAATACCAAATTTAATTGAGTGTGTGATTATTATGTTCTAGTATGAGTACGTGTAGTAGTTTGAGAATTTGAAATGTAATTGGTCTAAACCCAAAGCTGAAACCCATTAAATAAAAATGGGACAACAGCCTCACCATTTTCTGCACTTGATGGATCTTAAATATTAACCTACTCAATTATAGAACCCATACTTTTAATTTTCGAATTTGTGAGAAATTATGACAAAATTTGTAATGTGAGAGACATTAAATACCCAAGGAATTTGATTTGAATCGCCATACTGCCATGTGAAAAGGATATGCCAGTTGAAATCTCCATTTCGGAAGGGAAAAAAATGTCAGATTTTAAAGGGTTTTTGTTCTTTTTTTGGGAACAGATTCGAAAGGTTTAATATAGTTTGTATATATATATTTTTAAAGAGAATTTGAGTTACATATGATAGGTCAACGTAATTTTTGGATTTAAATAATTCAATTTGAGGAAGTGGAGTATTGAATTGCACCCTGAGAAATATTCGTAGCAAATAAGTTGGCTACTTCCGAGGGAATCAGTGGGATTTGGTTTTTGTCAACTGCTGAAGATATGTATACCCTACCAATTTGTTCACATTTTTGCTATTATATAAGACCTTATAGTCCAATTAATAACCACACATGCAATCTAATCAATCGGATTTCCCGTCTTAGATCAATGAAAAACATTTGTAAAGAAAATGGTTTCTTACTCTCCCTCAAGGGCTTCAAATCTTCGCCATGCAAATGCAGCATTTATGTACGGGCTGAGGTTCGAGGCCCTTGAAGGGGGAGGAAGAGACATTTCTTTGCTACTTCGACTCTCGCCAACACTCCATATTAATTCACTCCCAACAATTATGGCATCGGATCGGCGTAGCATCTTCAGCAACAGAAAAATGCCAGGTATATACGAGATATGCAATACATTATATATTCTATATTTCATGAAACTCAAGAGGGTCGTGTCTTACAAGAAAAACAGCTATTCTTCAATTACAGAAAGAATTGTAAGTAGAGTTTACAAGAGTAATTTTTATTTCTACACGTATAAAGATATGCCGTCAGTTGGTTGTGGACATTTTATGACTCAATTGTTTCTACTTTCTAGTGTAGCAATAAATTGCATCGTTTATGCATAACGACCCCTGGGTTCCATGTGGATTTTCATCATGGTTACCGAAACTTACTCAATTCAGATAATTTCTTCCATGTCAGATGTTACAAGCACGCTGAATACTCACAAATCATTATATTACTTCATAGTAACAAACTTCAAGCTCGGAAGGAAGAAGCACACTCACCTGCCTGCTGGCTACTCGTCAGTTCTGAACATGGCAGCGGGCTAACTTGAACTGCAGCCCCACTTGCATCAGAACACTGCCATGGCAGATTTCTTGTGCCCGAGGCTCCACCAAGAGTAATGTTCGAGAGACATATTCCAGTAAATGGCGAGTTTTTCAGACCGCGAACAAGACCAGGTTGCTGTACCCTTTCACCCCAGACATCCTTAATTATAACATCTTTGAGAACTGGGAGAGCATTCGGATTATAATTTTCATCTGGATGGTCTCCGACATCACCCGAAATCTTTATCCCCTTTCGTACTTTGTCCATGTATACGTTTGACACTGTGATGTTTCGTATAACTCCTCCCCTACCAATATTAGTCTTCAAATGGATGCCAACTCCCATATTAGACAGAGTTATGTGCTCTGCCAGAACATCCTCTACACCTCCAGATGTTTCACTCCCAACTGCAATCCCAGCAAATGGTGATGATCCAGTAACACGTCTAATGGTTATACCATGACTGGGACGACCATATGAAATTCCATACTCATCCCACCCACTCTTCACAGCTACCAGGTCGTCTCCTGTTGATATGTAGGCATCTTCAATGCAAACATTGGAGCTTGAGTCTGTAATAGGAAACAATAGGGGCTCAAAGTTCAATATTTCCTTATTCCAGCAGACTTCATAAGCTATATATCAAAGCACGCAAAAGGCTATCTGTGATTAATCGGCAGAACAGAACTTTCGCAGTTTGACCATCACTCTATATTTATTAAAATTAGTCAAAAACAGGCAACACTTGATTGTGAGGACACAGACACTGTTATTACATTCCTTAGTCAAAACTTCCTTTCTTGCACCCATGCAAATAAATAAATTGAACTATAAGTGTCCAATGCATTTCATGTAACCAGTCAATGCATTTTACACATACTCACCTGGATCTATTCCATCGGTGTTTGGTGAATCAGCAGGAGCCAGTATGGTTACATAATTGATGACAATGTTGCTGAAGAAATTACAATCATTGAAAGCATGTTAGCAAGAAGGCATAGTACGGGGAGGACCCAAAAAATATGTTGATTCAACTCTGAATCAGGCAGCATGGCATTACATTAAAATCCTTGAATTAATCATCATTCATATATAAACTTGTAAAAGCTGCTAGAAGAAATTATGAAAGTAGCGAATATGTGTTGCTGTTTACCTGCAATACACAGGGTGTATGTTCCAAAATGGCGAGTTTTTAAAAATTATATTGGAAATTATTATATTTCTGGAATTCTTTATTTCAACTAGGTTGGGTCTAGTAAATTGAAGGGTTCTTTGCCTCCACATGTTCCACCAAACATCACCTTGGCCATCGATTGTTCCATTTTCACCTGTAAACATAGAAAAGTTTATAACAAACTAGGGAAAACAAAGTTGAACAAATCTTTTATTAGCATAACTCAAGAGTTTAGTGTTGAGTGTAGTGTGATATTTGTAATTATGGTTGTGATCTTTGCCCTATTATAAATAGATAGAGATACACCTCCTCTAGTAATCTGTCAAAATATTATAATCTCTAGAAAATATCTTGGCATGGTAGCTCCTCCAAGATGTAGTCATTCTTGACGAACTCGGTAGCCAAATCTAGTATTTTTTTTCGTGTCTCCATAATTGTTTTAGTATCAATTCCTAATATATAGTGCTGCAACTTTTATATCTTTTCTACATTATATCAAGTAGAGGAAACTTGGTAAAAGCCCTCTGATGCTGTTAATGTTCTGATCTTTTATCCACAGAATCTCATCCTTCAAATTCTTGGTCAAAAATATATCGTAAGATATACTAACCGGTTATTATCACATCATGGAGTCCATCACCATGGATGAAGCTCATATACCTTCCTCCAGGTCGTTCTCTTCCTCTCCCGTAAGAAGGCAAGGGAGCTATTAAGGGCCATCGGTCAGTATCCTGCAGTGTTGAATATACAATAAAGGTAAGGGTCACATGAAATATGTGTGAAACTATGAATCAGGGAAAGTAGGTTTAAGAATGAACATTGCAATAAAATATTCATAAAGTCATAGCAGCAATTTAAAATTTTCAAAAAATTCATAATGAGAGAGACAATAGGCCAGAAATGTGTGTCAACTGTGAAACAAGGAAATTAGTTTCCATTATAGAATTGTGGAAACATGCATGTACAAGGATCATCTATATGGAACACCATTTATTGGTCGTAGATTCTTATATGCCAGTGAAGTCAGTCAATTAGCTTATCTATCCACTGATATCTACAAACATATTTGCACTACAAGTGTATCAGTATAGGTTCTCACAGCAATCTAGACAAAGTTAATGAACCCATCAGTATAAAATACACTCAAAAGCAATCCAGTGAAGATGATATGTCATATTGAACATTCCCTTTGGACTATCCACTGTTTTTTTAAAACATGGCAATACATACCACTAGATGGGAAGAAATTGCAAAGCTGCACTCTCAAATGGTGGCATTCGAGATGTTCAATTAGAAATATAAAGACCCAAATGATAAACAATCTTCATATAACCATGGAAGAGACAATGTTTGACTACTAACATATGCAAGAGAGTAATAAAACCAACTGCTAACAACATGTGGAACATACTACTAGATCTAAGCCATAAAGGAATCAGAACAAAAGTAGTGAAGGGATATAATACCACTGTGGCTTTGACAACAGCACCGCTTGCCAGGTATAGAGTCATCCGGCTCGTGAGATTAAAGGGTTCAGTTAAGTACTCCCCAGCAGGAATGAAGAGAAGAGTACCGCCAGTACGGTTCAAATGCTTAATTCTGTATATTGCTTCCGTGAAGGCCTTGGTGTTCAAAGTCACCCCATCCCCTACACCTCCAAAATCCACTATTGAGATGTTTTTGTCGCGATGCTTCATCGGTACAATTCCCGAGCATGTTACACTGTCGGCGTTAGCAGATACCAAGCAATTCACCAGAAGTACAGCAACACCAAAGCACAGGGAAACCGAAAATCCACGATCGTGCATTTTTTATCTGAATTTTAGTGATACGGAGAAAAGGAAACTCGGAATCTATATCCAAAAGAAGGGTGGATAATAAGTGGATTTGGCAAAGAAAGACAAACAGAAACTAATAAGAAGTTAGTAATTCTTATGGAGTCGGATTTGTCTGAAAAAAGTTAGCAAAAAATCCAATAAAGTATGGTTAATGTGGTTGCCAAAACCTACACATCAAATTCATCTGCTGTGCAAAAGAGAGTTACACTTGTTTTCTGCTATAATAAGAAGCTAAATATCATAATTAAGCACTCATTAGAAAGGCAATAGCTAAAGCAGTTTATGATTAAGTGAGATCTAGAAACTAATCCAAACAGAAAACTCCAAATGTGAATCTTCTGAATTGCTGATAAAGCAAATTAGCGTATAAAAGCAAAATAATAGGAAACTAAAACATGAGGACATAAACTAGAGAAAAATCTAGAGCAAAAAGTAGAAGCAACCTAGATTGACGGTGGACATAGGAGAAGGCAACAAACAGAAGTAAACAACAAAACAGTGATAGGAAAGTGTGGGCGAGAAAGTGCGCGCGCGTGAGGCTTGTATTGCATAATTCTACCTGAACTGGCAAGCACCGTGTCTGAAAGTTGTTGTCTTCTCCAGAGAGTGAAGAGAGAGAGAGAGAGGTAGAGAGGACGGTGCGGAGAGATCGATTAAGAAGCACAATAATCTGCGCCGTAAATTGTCTTAAAAAAATAGAAAGAATTTGTTTATTTTATAAACGAATGCATAATTAACGGATAGTATATGGGGAACTAGATTTGGAACGCGACCATTGTCGGCACACGTAGAAAGTTCATTAACAACTATTATAATATTGTCATTTTGGTCATTAAATATTTTCTATTTGATTATAAAAAGACCCATACCCAATTTATTCGGCTCATAATCCAAGTCAATTAGATATATATTCCAAATTAATCATGAGACAAAATATAATCCTTCGTGAATAAGCATTTACGATAAATTAAATATAAACTGTTAAATTTAGAAATTATATTACACAACAATTTTAAAATATATAACTCATCAATGATTCATTGTATTTGATTGTAACATTTACCATATATATAATCCATTAATAAAGAATATTAACTTGGTAAACGATACTATATTATATAAATTAATAGATATTGCTCCCTTTAAAAGAGGTCTAGTGGTAGAGTGATTTTTTTAGGTTGAAAAGGAGAATTGCATTTTTCACAATGTAAAAATAAAATGAAGGTTTAAAAAATTAGGGAAAAATAAATAAATAAATAAATATA
>AYJT01101354.1:0-15463 GCA_001278415.1 Ocimum tenuiflorum
GATCGAGATTTTCTTTTCCTTCTTTGTTTTCGTCATATCTTCTATATATATTCTTGTAAGAATCAAGTGTAAATCAATACAAAAAGAATAATCAAAACTATGTTCCTTCTCCATATCGTTTTCTAACAATAACTAATCTAATTCTTCCATCATAAGCAATCTGCAATTAATACACAAAATAATCTAAAACTCAGTTTCTCTGTTTGCATTCTTCAAATTAGAGAAAACAAATGGAAATTTATGCCACCTTTTGTCAATTGGGCCTTTTATTTCAAACTAATTCTGTTTGGAAAATATATCTCGCACTTTTATTCCGCAATAAAATTTTATCATATCGTTTTGATGGTATTAGAAACATACCGACTAACCCGTTAAATCCACAAGGCAGATGACACAAATTGAAGTTTATTTTATTTTCACATCTCTACTAAAACGACGTTATTTTGTCATTCGACAAAACAACGCCATTTTTTTCTGAAATTACACAGGCCCTAAATCCCAAACTGAGAATTGCAGAACCCTAACAATGTCGTTTTAGTAGTGGGTGTAAAAAAAAATTAATCCATGTCATCTACCACTTGGAAATTGGAATCAACAGATGAGTCATCACATTTTCAACGCAGATAAAATGGAAGTGTAGAATAGTTTTCCTGGATAAATTTCCTTGCTGACCGGAACAATGGAATAAATTTCCATGTTTTCTATTAAAATTAGAAGTCTTGCACTAATGTTAATACCAGCAGCAGGCAGGCCGAAGAAACAGCCATTCTTGAATCCAGGCCCACACAAAACTCAGATAAACAGTTACCATCAGAAATTTAATAAGAGATTATAAAATGAAAAAAATATTCAAATATTACCTTCTGGCATGGACAATACAATGATATAAACTGTCATTCTACCTGTGGCAGGCCACCCTTTTCATTGATTTCTATGTCTAAATATAGCCTCATTTGGTTCCTCACAATCATTTATCTCATCACTTCTCTACCAAATTCACCTGCATATACAAATTAAGCAGAAGTGAAAGGTCACATTTATTTTCTCAACAGATGCAGCAATTATGCCTCACCTGTTGCTGCAATATTTAATCTTGAAAACATTAGAAATAGGAGAGAAGCTAGATTCCATACATGACCTTGTTTGCTTAACTTCTTCCCTTGCCAAACAGTAAGAAAAATGAAATTTTAGAATGTATTTATTTTCATAGAACAAACAATCTTCAATCATGAGAGAAAAATTTGAACCCGCATCTTGTAACAAAATCTTGAGACATCTTAGGCGGATTACAATTTCAAGCAGTAGTTTCTTCACTGGAACTAAGAATTGTTTTTAGGAAACATCATCGCAAGATATCCATTTATTTCTACTACAACATCATGCACTGGTCTTTCTAGGTTGACATCATCCACTTAAGGAACTTATAAAATTTATCGTTGTAAATACTATAGGTAAAATTTATTCCAATACGACAATAATATAGAGCGAACTTAAAAAGTAAATATATTAATTAATTAAAGTCGTAAGAAGTCTTAATAGTTAATGGATGGGTAATATCTCAAACACGTGAAATGATAATGAGTTTAATAGAATGATAGTGCTCTATATACTTAATTATGTTATGAGTTGAACGTGAGAATTTAGGCTTCTACGAGGCCCCATACCTTCTAGCAGATCCCATACCTTCTAACAGATTTCTAGTTTAGAACAATGGTGATTTGGAGAGTTATAAATTGACAAACTCATTTATTCTTTTAACCCTAGATCACAGATGACGAACATGCTTGGTTCTCTTTGCTCCAGAAAATTGGAGAATTTTCATCCATTTGACGCTCAAAGTTTAGTCCTAACACAAACTAAAAGACTGCTCGTGGAATCAGCCTCAACGAATTACAAAATCATCATTTCAATCTTTCTCGTAAGAGCATGTTTAGAGTTCTATAAAACTATGTATATATGCATTAAGTATCCAACAAACAATCCACAGAACAGACTTCCTTCACCATTGTGTTCTAGCAAAACTATCGAGTAAAGTAACAATTAAGTCGCAAAAATCTTCTTCAATCATGAAATTGCCCCCCCAAAAAAAAAAGTGGGAAATGTGTTTAGTGTGAAACCTGCTTTCGGCTCATTGTCTTTTGGGCCTTATCTTAAGCCCATAGGATTCCTATAAATAGCTCTGCATTTAGAAGAGAATGGGTGGGTGCTCCGGCCATTCTTCTTATTCTCTGCAGAGCAAAAGGTAGAGCGGAAAAGAAGTGGAGAGAGAAAACTGTGCAGAGAGAGAAAGCTGAGTAGAGAGAGAAATTGATGAGAGAAAAATTGAGGTGGAGAGAAACTGAGGAGAGAGAAAGTAAAGAAACTGGGTCAATTTTTTTGGACTTTCTGGGTCAGTTTATCCCTTGCTCTTTTGTGGTCGTTTTCTGCCAGTTCTTTACTGCAGTTGGTTTTTCTCTTGTACGTTCTCAAGTTCATTTTCTTTAGTAGATTTATCCTGGGTTGGTAGTGCCCCCAGACGTAGCCAAATTGGTGAACTGGGTAAACAATATCGTGTGTCTACTGCTTTGTGTTTGTTGATGTGCATTTTGCTATCGTGGATATTATATTTGTTGTGGTGGTTTGTGGCTTTATTTGCTTTTGCATTGCGCTATATTTCCTAAAAACTGGTACCAGAGCTCCGAGCTCGAGTGACATATACGATGGCAGATGGAAAAACATAAATAGAGAGGTTCAATGAGCCCAATTTTGGATTTTGAAAATTACAAATTGAAGATTATTTGTAAAGGAAAGATTTGGACCAACCTTTGGGTGAAATGCCAGCGGACATGAAGAAAAGCTATTGAAATCATTGGGACAAGAAGGCGATGAGTATTATGCGCCTATCGTTGTCGAAAAATGTCGCCTATCACACCACTAAGGCGAAGACTACCAAGGAGATTTTGGAGATGTTGTCAGATATGTACGAAAGCCTTCTAAATCAACAAAGTATCCTTGATGAGACGTCTGTTCAATTTGAGGATGTTTGAAACTATGTCCGTGTCAAATAATCTCAATGAACTCAACTTGATTACAACATAATTGAGTTCGATTGAGATAAATTTGGATGATGAGATCCGTGCTTTGATTTTGTTGTCATCTTTGCCAGAAAGTTGGGGTCAGATAGTAACTTCAGTTAGTGTCAACACAGGCAAAGACAAAATGAAGTTCAATGAGGTGAAAGCCCTGATAGTCAGCGAAGAGGTTCACCGTAGGGAATCAGGGAATTCCTCAGGATCGACTTTGAATACAGAGATTAGAGACATGACAAGAGGGAGATGGAAATCTACGTCCGACAGATTAGTGCCGAGGGGCAGAAGCCAAGGCAAAATGGGAAAAAGTACAGTTAAATGTTGGAACTGTAATGAGGTTGGACACGTGAAAATGGACTCAAAGCACCAAAGAAGGATCAGATGGATGATAGATCGACGAACATATCCACATACGATGCATCCACAGAAAATGTTTCCGATGCAGTGATCCTTAGCGTGAGTAGTCCACTGGATTCGTGGGTGTTAGATTCTGGAGATTTGTTTCATTCGTGTAGCAATTCTGAGTTGATGGAGGACTACACATCTGGAGATTTTAGAGAGTTCTATCTAGGATATGATGAGACTCTCAAAATTGTTGGCAAGGGGAACGTGAGAATCACAACACCGAATGAGACTACTTTGAGATTGCATAGTGTAAGGCACATTTCGGGTTTGAAGCGGAATCTACTTTCGATTGGACAGTTGGATGATGAGGGCTATGTGATAGCCTTTGGTAGTAATAGCTGGAAAATTACCAAAGGAGAGATGGCGATAACCCGGGGCAAAAATGAGGGAACTGTGTTCATAACTGCGAGTACGATAGACTACGTCACCATTGTAGGAGAGAAGAATGACGTTGACTTGTGGCTTTTTCGGTTGGGCCACATAAGTGAGAAGGGGATGCAAGAGATGTGCACCAAAGGTAGATTGCCCAGGCTTAAATCTATTGAGCTAGGTCTATGCGAGGACTGCGTGTTTGGGAAGTAGTAAAGGGTGAGCTTTTCGAAAGTGGGCAATGAGCCTAAGAAGGAGAAGTTAGAGCTCGTGCACAGTGACTTGTGGGGTCCGACGCTCGTGACCTAACTTGGTGGAGCATCCTACTACATGACCGTCATCGACGACTGCACGAGAAAGGTATGGGTGTATTTTCTTAAAAGTAAATCTGATGCTTTTGTTACCTTTCGACAGTGGAAAGCCCTTGTTGAGAATGAGACGGGCTTGAAGGTCAAGTGCTTAAGGTCTGACAATGGTGGTGAGTATGATCACCATGAATTTTAGAGGTTCTGCAAAGAAAATGGGATTTTCATGGAAAGAACAGTGCGGGGGACACCACAACAGAATGGTGTCGCCGAGCGAATGAATAGAACGATGTGTGAGCAAGCTAGATGCATGAGGCTCAAATATGGTCTGCCAAAGACGTTTTGGGTAGAGGCAGTCAATACTGCTGCTTTTCTGATCACTTGAGGACCATCAGTGCCTTTGGAGAATGGTATTCTAGAGAAGGCCTGGAGTGGAAAGGAGGTAAACCTATCGTTTATTCGTGTATTTGGTTGTATTGCTTATGTCTTGGTTGACTTACTGTTAGAAGTAAACTTAATACGAAATCTGTTAAATGCACATTCATTGGTTATCAGGGTGATGAGTTTGGATATAGATTCTGGGATGAGTAGAATCGGAAAAACATGGTATTGATTATACCGATATTTTTACCCATGTTGTGAAATGTTGAGGATCAAAATCTTTGGATCATTGAATCGGGACGGTGACCGCTCAAAGCACTCGATACTGCCAGCCAAAATTAGATTGAGGCAGAAAAGATCTCGAGCAATGGCCATCGCACCCGAAAAGAGCCCGAGACCCATGAGCACGGCTAATATGAAGACCTTCGAGCAGTCCGACTACTTGATACTCTTAAGGACGAAAACCCTCGAAAGACTTTAGTCCTCAATGCTCGCCGGCGTAAAACCCTCGAGCTCTCTCACAAAATATGCACGATGCTGACCACACGCTTGTGCACGTACAGGAAATTCCCTTGCTGAGTCAGCATGGCACCCAAAGCGTGACTCATAGGCTTTGCAGATCGCCCTCGGCTTATTTTCGATCTAGTCCCTAGCTTAGGGATAACTTAGATTCGTCTTGTACATGTCGTATAAATAGGCGATGAGTCAGCTACAGTCACACATTACACACTGCACCCCTTACTTGCATTTTGTAGCTCATTTGTGTCTTGTAGCAAATAGCTCATTTCCTGTAATTCTTCCAGCGTCGATTGTAGGAAATCCCCAGTAATTTGTCCTTTTCTATCTATAAAATATCAGTCAGTCCGTTTCGGAGGATTATAAACCTTCCTGGAAGTCAAGGTGTTCGATTATTATCTATCCTAGAGCCTTAAATCGATCTTTGATGAAAAAAATGAACCTCAACAATTTGGCACCCACCGTAGGGCTTTAGGCAACGAGACTAGTTATAAATCATTCATGTAATCACGAACCATTCATCATCCATTTCAACAGTATGGCTGGGGCAATGGAAACCACACCTGAAGCTTCAGATCTATTAGTTTCGGCCCCTTCAAAGGTTAAATCCAAGTTCAATCCGCCAAATACCACCGGAAGGAAGATGTGGAGGAAGTCTTAATAGATCCAGTAGATCCAACCCGGAAAATATTTATCACAGCACACGTGGCCCCTGATCTGAGAAGGCAGCTCATCAACTTTCTCATAGCTGAGAGAAAGACCTTCGCCTAGTCGCACAAGGATATGAAAGGGATTGACCCCAGTATCACAACCCTAAGCTTAAAGTGGACCCAACCTTCAAACCAATCAAGCCAAAGCAACATCGATTCGCCCCTGAAAAGATTGAAGCAGTGGACGAGGATGACGTTAGGTTCTTCAAGATTCGAGAATTCCAAGAAGTGAGATACCTAGAATGATTATCTAATGTTGTAGTGGTAAAAAAAGAAGAATGGCGAAAATTGGGTCTGTATTGATTACATTGACCTTAACAAACCGTGTTCAGAAGATCCCTTTCATTTTCCGCACATAGACCGGATAGTCGATGCGACAGCCAGACATGGAATGATGTCGTTCATGGATGCCATCTTAGTCTATAATCAGATTATGATGGATGAGGAAGACCAGGAGAAGACTGCCTTCTTGACCAACAGAGGAATTTATTGTTACTGGGTCATGCCATTTGGGTTAAAGAACGCTAATTCGACATATCAATGGCTTCTTAACAGAATGTTCACCAAGAAAATTGGAGAAATCATGGAGGTATACATCGACGACATGCTAGTAAAATCTCCATAGGCGGAGGATCACCTCGCCCACCTCGTCCACCTCCGGGTTGCATTCGAGATTCTCAACAAGTACAACATGAAGTTGGACCCAACAAAATGAATTTTCAGCGTCATATCCGGGAAATTTCTAGGTTATCTTGTAACCTGGAGTGGCGTCGAGGTGGATCCAAATCATATTAAAGCTGTCAAGAACCTTCGGGCTCCTGCAAGTGCAAAGAAATCCAGCGTATGATAGGAAGATTGGCGGCACTCAGTAGGTTCGTGTCCAAATATTCAAAGAAGACCCAACCTTTCTTCAAGGCTTTAGAGAAGGCCGAAAGATCAAGTAGACGGCCACCTGCAACTCCGCCTTTGAGGAGTTGAAGAGGTATCTATCGAATCCTCCCCTAATGTCAAAACCCGCACTGAAGGAGCCGCTGCTTCTATACCTAGCGGTCTCCAAGTCAGCGGTGAGCGGTGCTCTTGTCTGCCAGAATGAAGGAATTCAACATCTGGTTTATTATGTCAAAAAGATGTTGGCCGGTGCAAAAGATCAATACACAACTTTCGAGAAGCTTGTGCTCGCGCTAGTCAACGCCTTCAGGAAGTTGAGGCCATACTGTGAAACTCGTCCCTCTAGAGTTGTAACCACTTTTCCGCTACGATCATTGCTTGCCAAGCCTGACTTAACCGAGCGAATGATGAAATAGGTCGTAGAGTTAGGAGGATATGGACTTAAGTTTGAGTCCTGGATCGCAATCAAATTTGAAATACTTGTCGATTTTGTGGTGGATTTCTCAATCGGTCTTCATCTTGAGGCGAAGCAGGAACTGTTAAGTGTGTCAAGCACAGATGAACCGTCATAGACGTTGTCTATGGATGGTGCAAGCAATCTGGAAGGGAGTGGAGCTAGGCTTGTTTCAGAATCTCCCATAGGGGAAATCATAGAGGTCTCTCTGATTCTCATTCGAGGCAACAAATAATGAGGCAGAGTATGAGGCTTTGATCCTCGGGCTCTGGATAGCCTTGGAATTCAAAATTTCATGAGTAGTCATGCAGGCCGACTCATAGCTCGTGGTTAAACAACTTTATGGCAAGTTTCAAGTGAAAAGTGAGAAACTACAATCATACCTCGATTTCTTAAAGAGAGAGCTGCAGCACTTCGAGAGTGCCAGTGTGTCACATGTTCCTAGAGAATAGAACACACACGCAGATGCACTCGCCAATCTTGCAGCCAGTGCTATCACTAAGGAAAGAAGATCCATCCCATTACTGATCGTGCAGTGACCCACCACGAGAAAAGGCGAGCCCGAGTGTGCAGTGGCATCAGTGGCCAAGGACTTGAATGACTGAAGAACTGAGATATGAGGTATTTGAAGGGCGGAGTCATCCTAGACAACAGGATCGCAACTCTCAAGCTTCAAAGGAGAGCAGGCCAATTTGCCATAGTAAGTGACCAATTGTACAAGAGGTCCTTTCAAGGACCGCTACTGAAATGTATCAGTCAAGCGCAAGGGCTCATTGTTCTGGAAGATCTGCAAAGTGGGGCTTATGGCAACCACTCGAGTGGTCGAAGTCTTATGCACCTGGCATACTCTATGGGATTCTATTGGCCCATACTGAAGGAAGATTTAGAGAAGTTTTGACGAAGCTGTGATAAGTGTTAGAGGTTCGAAGAGATGAGCAGCGGTCGTGCTGAGCCATTGCAACCGAGTTTCCCGCGTGACCTTTTACGCGATAGGGAATGGATATCGTAGGAGAATTACCCCAATGAGCGGGAAAGAAAGAATACATTATTGAGGTTTGATTTTGATCATTGGAGATCGGAGCTCTGGGCGAACTTTGATGGAATCGACACAACACATGCCCGGTAATATTTTACGTCCCCCGAACTGGTCCAGATGTGTTATTTTATATATTGAAAGAATGATTACAGTATTTTGCCGCAAAATCTGATCAAATGATGATCGGAAGCAAAAAACAGAGGAAAAGTTTGTCTATGTGAGGTAGTGTGTGTGAGAAGGGGGTGGAAGCTCATCCTAAATGCATGACTCTCGCCCCCATTTTTATACATGGCTAAGGGGGAAAATACTAAATCACCTAAGATTAGGGGCTAAAATAAAATATGGGGGCCCAATTACAAAAGCCCTTTAAATAACTCTACATTTTACAAGATAAGTGCAGTTCGAGTCCGATTCTTCTAGGGAGAACACTTCGAGGCTCGGGTTCGAGAGACTTCTTCGAAGGATGGCTTCGAGCTATCGCTTTGAAGGAGACTTTTCGAGCTATAACATGATTTCGACCGTTGATTTTTTGATGAAGATTTTGACCCTCAACAATAGCCCCATGTCTTCACAGATCAAGTCAGTTGATTCGTGGAGACAAGCCTATGATAGAATCATATTAGTTAAAATCTTAATTGAGATGTTCAATACCTGCAGGTTTGCGCCTTTGAAGGCGAGACGAGTCGTGAGTGGCCAAAGTTGATTGTACTGGGTCTTTATACGTCGCAAGAGCCAACATCGGGGATATCGAGCCCCGAGTTCAAGCATAGTGTTCGGACACGATGTTATTTTGGTGAATACGAACCTACATATGATTTCATTAGTTAAATTCATAACTGAATTGAGGTTTTAATACCTGCAAGGTCGCAATCGTTATGACGGAGTGGTTCATCGAGGAGCAACTTCTAGAAGTATATTAGGATTCGAGCCTCGAGCATAATAAAGCTTTTGTATGCAAAGGTGCATAATCCTGTTCGAAAAGCAACGAAGTAAGAACAGTCCTTAGGAAAGATCTGAGTATGAGTAACATACCTCGTCAGGAATTGGGCACCGAATATTGATGTGGCAATAATAGAAATCCAAGTAGTTGCCAATATACGTTGTTGGCAAGAAGAAGAACCGAGTTTGCATATTGAGGAGTAGACATATCATATTGGAAGACCAACAATTCTAAGAAGTCCACTCTCGGGGATCGAGCCTCGAGTGTTTTCGTCGGCTTAGGTAGTCGAAATATAGATGATCGTTTCTAGAAGACCAATAAATACTCTGAGTTAGAGTGGCCACGGGGTCCGTGGCTGGATGCATTTATTTTTCGAGGAATCAATTTTACCAAAATTATTGTAGAATATCGCTTGATGATTTTAGTTTATACTCCGAGGTGCACGGTGTTTTCAAAGGATCCGTGAGCAGTTGAGACTAATCAGTTTACCCTCTAGAAAATGGGTCATCCCAGAGCATGGATACTCGTGCCAAGGGCTCCGACTAGTTTATGTGTCATTACGAGTTGTAAACAACAGAGATCTTGTAGTGTACCACGCATCGCACGGGGCAGAATATGAATACTAGGAGAAGCTCTTGAGTATATTACATGTCGGTACCGAAGTAAGCGACAGAGTTCTAGTGGCGTCCCACGCATCGCACGGAGCGGCAACACAAAGGGGAATATGACATCCCAATGAGGCCGAGCCTAAGGGGTCTGACAGTTAGTATGTTTTTGGGTGTCTTAAGGCAGATGTTAATGATATTAGTTGGCACATTGGCGCAATTTCGATCGAAGAGGCAGGGACCGACTTCGGGAATAAGGCTCGACTAAGGGGCGTTGGGCCGGTTTGGGAGATAATAATAGGGTCATTTGGCAAGTGCCCCAAGTGCCAATATGATGACCCCAAGAGATAATTTGAATTTCGAGAAACCTTTGGTTCCAAGAGGGCTTGAAATATTTCAAACTCAAAGGAAGCTCGGTATAGCTCAAATTCTGAGAGAGCTCGATGTAGATCGAATTCTAGAAGAGCTCGAGCTCAAGATATAATAAGAATTCCATTAAATAATAAAAGATCAAATCATGGTTGATGGCCTTGAGCATGAATGTAAAGGCAGCCCCGAGTATCGAACTCGAGGGGTCTCATCGAATTGCGATGTCGGATGAGCTGTTCGAGAGTTTATCCTGTAAGGAAAATGCGGGACGCTTGAGGGGTTGGGAGCCCCGAGTGTCTCAAAACACTGATATAATATAATTTAAAGTGCAAGCAATAATTTATGATAGATTTTACCTACTACTTGAGAAGGGGGTCCTCGAGTCTTGTGATGATATAATATTCTCAGGTTATGAGTTGAGCATTGATGGTCTACCATCGAGGTAATTAAGCATCATAATATTTTATAGTGAATTCGAGATTTCCAATAATTTTTAAAGATTTTGTGAGTTCCCAGAAAGCCCAAAAGATTGGAATTATTCAGTGACTTCGAGATATCCAGAAATATATAAGAATTCCAATGGGACAAGTTGTTATACATAGAGCATGCAGTTTTCGGGTCCCTGGCTGAATAATATGCAGTTTGAATTATACAACGAATAGCCAGAAATCCAATAGTCCAAATAAATCTCTGTGCCATGAACGTAAAGAGGTTTAGAAATCATTTGAATCGTGAAGCCTTGAGCTTTTCGACTATACTCAAACTCTCATAAAGCTTCGAGTGACTTGCTCGACCTATTCCTGTAGAAGAACTTAGACCTCGGGGAGGTTATCGTGCCCTGAATACTTTGAGCATAATCAATAGTTTACAAATAACTTGGTCGGATTTAAATGCGAAAAGTGAGTTTTAATTCGTGATACGAGAAGAGTTTTTATAGCTTTGGTTCGAAGTTGTGGTTTTATTAAGGAGTTTTGGGCGATTCATCGTACTCTTTTCCTACAAAGCAAGCTTGAAGACCTCGGGGTTTCTCGAGCCCCGAGTGTCTCAAACATTTACACAGTAATGCCATAATAATTGATTAACATATGTGCGGTTAGTTAAACTCAAGTTCGTAGTTTAAGGATAAAGTTTTGTACCCATGGCTCGAAGAGGGTGGCTCTTCATGTAATCGATACTTAACATCCTATTTTGCTCCTCCCTGTTCAAAAGGACTGAAAGGCCTCGGGGGGCATCGAGCCCCGAGTGCTTCCTGATCATTTATTTGATAATCGAATTATGGAGGATACGTGTCGAAATAAAACTCGGGCTTGAACTCTGAAAAGAAATTTATACCTGCGGCTTAGAGATGTAATTTTGTCGAGTGTGAATTTTGAGTTTCTTACTTTGTTTCCCCAGTAAGAGAAAGCCTAAACACTTTGGGGGTCATCGAACCCCGAGATAGATATGTATATACTCAATAATGCCAAGGTAATTGTTTGATCCTATGTGTTGAGATCGAAATTAAATTCAAGTTTCTGAGTGAGATTTTATACCTGTAGCCTGAGATAATTTGTTGAATAAAGATTCTGAGCAACTTAGCCGATTTTCCTACAAGAAAAACTTGGAAGTCTCGAGAGGTTATCGAGCCCCGAGCGCTTTTCAGTAATATGATAACAACTAGTTCTAATCACGATGTTTTAATTCGTGCGACAAGATAGTATTTTTGCAAAATCAATGCAAATGATTCAAAGAAATAATATCCAAGTAGAGGATTCGAAGTGTTTACTCTCCTTTTCTACCTTTTCCCCTCCCACTTTATTTTAATACGATTCCTCAAACAAGAGAATCTCAAGTGATTTGATTTATTTTTCCTGCCTAAAAAGTTTCAAAATCTTAGGGGGGTTAACGGGTCCCGAGTGCATTACATATGCATATGATAACATGATTACAACTATTCAAGGTTACGTGTCGAAATTGAGATCAATGCATGTTTCAGGAATCATTTTTGTATACTTGTAGCCCATCGAGTGGGGAGTTGATTTGCTATGTTTAGTTGTCGCATAATGTCATCCTTGGATGAGTTCCGAGAGGGGGTTTCGGTTTGTCATGTTTTCCTTCCGAGGAGCAACCTCGAAGTTAAATGAATCGGTTGTCCTAATGACCTGCAATCGCAACGACACAACTAACTAAAGACAACAAAGACAACAGCAAAAATGAAGGGAAAATGACTCCAATATATTTTGATTTCAGATTTATAAAGATGACACATATTTCCCAAGAACAAGGCAAACACGCACCGCAAAACTCGCTAAAATAAAGCAGCAGGATAGACGTAAAAATCAGCAGCATAATCGTCACAAAAAACAGAATGGATCAGCTGTTGCAATTAGTAGCAGCATATCGGCCCATCTGATAACAAAAATAAATGTGCAATCAATCGATACATATGGAACTTACATTATGGTAATGGATTATATAAATTAATATAGGAATGAGAAAACACCAATTACCATAAGGCAAGATTTACAAGAAGGAACTTTCCAGTAGGTCATGTTCCCAAGCAGGTGAAGCCATCACTACAATCTTTATTACGTGAAGTTACATATTACCTGTGAAGTTAATATTGAAAACAGCCAATCATGCGAAATCTCTAGAAGAAAGACTTTGGGTTAGTTTTTGTTTTAGAAACTCAAGTGACTATGGAGAATTCTCAGCTTCGTTAGTTGTGAGAGGACAGACGGACAGAAGTTAAAGAAGGTATTACCGCATCGAACACAGTACACTAAGCAGCTGAGTCCCAAGTCATAAATTAACAAATTGATGCAAATTCAAGGCATGGGAAGCAGCAGCTAGCAAATAAAATAACCAACAAGATAGCGCCAACACATAGGCTATAATTAGCTAATAACATCCTCAATATTGCCAAGGAGAGGAAGGTGAAACTCTAGATTTCTGCCTACAAATTTCAGCCTAACTAGTTGCGAGCAAGGCGGCGTACTCCGGCCGGAGGATTGCCGGAAATCAGGTGGCTGTGAAGCGGATATGACCGATATCAAAGGCGGCGACAGAGAAACATATTAGGAAAACAAGTTGGATACATATTTTCTCTCGCTAATTGAGTGACAAAAAATAGGGAACGGCGAAAAATCATAGTTGAATAAGTTGATCGGAAACTAGTCGGAGAAGGAAAATTAGGAAAAAGTGGCGGCATTTTTTTTTCTTTCTTTATTTTCCATCGCCGTCACACTCAGAGCCCCCGGTGGGTGCCAATCTGTTGAGGTTCGATTTTGATCGTTGGAGATTGGAGCCCTGGACGAACTTTGATGAAAGCGACACATTATTTGCCTGTGAATGTTTTACGCTCCCCGGACTGGTCCAGACGTGTTATTTTAAATATTGAAAGAATGATTACAACATTTTGCAAGCGAAATCCTATCAAAACAAAGGAAAAGTATGATTATATGAGGTAGTGTATGTGAGAAGGGGGTGGAAACTCCGCACAAATCCATGATTCCCCCCCTTATACATGGCTAAGGGGGAGAATATTAAGTCACCTAAGATTAGGGGACAAAATGAAATATAAGGGCCCAATTACAAAAGCCCTTTAAATAACTCTACATTTTACAAGATAACTACAGTTCGAGTTCGATTCTTCGAGGGAGAACCCTTCGAGGCTCGGGTTTGAGAGACTTCTTTGAGGGATAGCTTCGAGCTATCTCTTTGAAGGAGACTTTTCGAGCAATAACTTGATCTTGACTGTTGATTCGTGACGATTTTGACCCTCAACATACGTCCTTCTTGTCACTGATTATTTCACTGAGTGGGTAGAGGCACAAGCTATGTCTCGGATAAGGGATACCAAAGTCATTAATTTCTTGTAGAAGAACGTTCTATGTCGATTTGGTGTACCTCGAGAGATCCATACCAACAATGGTCCTCCGTTCATCAGTCAGAAATTGCAAGACTTATGTGACAATTGGGGTATTCATCTGACTTTCTTCACTCCTAGATATCCGAAAGCTAAAGGTTTAGCAGAATTGACCAACAAGACAATCATCAGAATTTTGAAGAAGAAGCTCAACAGGCACAAATCTAAGTGGGTAGAAGAGTTGTCGACCGCATTATGGGGATATCACACTTTCTATCGGATAGCTACCGGTGAAACACCTTTTGCCCTGGGCTACGGAGTAGAGGCTGTCGCACCTTGTGAAATATCATAGAGAAGCGCTCGAGTAGTATCGTCCGACTTGGAGTCCAACAAGCAGCAGATGATTGTAAACCTCAACCTGTTGGATGAGCGTCGAGAGAAACCAGCGCATAGTATCGCCATGCGACAGAGACAAGTGTCAAGATACCTTGAAAAGTCAGTACGTGCAAGTTTGTTCACAGTAGGAGATTGGGTATTGTGCCGAGTCTTCCTGAGCACTCAAGAAGCAAATGCCGGAAAATTAGGGAAAACATGGGAATGCCCAATCGCATCAAGCAAGTCATTGGCAGTGGTGCGTATATTCTCTCGATCCCAGAGGGAGTTCGAGTTTCTTACTCATGGAATGTAAAACAATTGAAAAAAAATATCAGTTTTAATGTTTGCACAAGTATATATTTAGTCAGTTCACAAAATTTGTAATTTCATTTCCTCGACCGTTCCCGTTCTCGCCTTAATATATGTTGGTTTTTGTCAAAATGTTTTGTATGGGGTAGCGGTGATACTCAAGGTCAAAATAGCTTGAGAATGAAGAGAGCTCGAGGACATCAAACAATTCGAGTGGAAACGACACATGACAAGACCCAGATAGTACAACCAACAAATTGGTACATTCTTAACTTAATACTGTATCGAGCATGCTTATGTGATCGAGTAAAAACATAAGAGAGTAGTAAAATAAAGCAAATACTCAGACATTTGGAAATATAAAGCATCCATTAAAATAAAAGAAGGGAGAATAAGAGGTCAGAGTTTCATAATACACATTGCTTAAACATTTAAATATTACAAAAATCTACTGAGCTTGCTCGGAGGAGGGCAGGTCTTGAGGGTCCTCAGATGCCAGCCCGGCAGGGGCTGCAGTATGGTCAGCTGGTTGGTCGGTAGTCAAATCTAGGCCAACCCCTTCTTGCTCAGCACCCTCATTCCCAGCATCCTTAGCGAGGGCCTTTTTGACCCTCTCTACATCGAACTCGGGCTCAAGCTCAAAGATCTTGCCAAAGATTGTGTCTTCGGTCATCTTAGCAAGATACTCGCAGAAATCCATCCTTATCAGTCCCAAAAGGATAGTCAGAGGTCAAGGCCGACTCCTTACCGAGCCTCCTCGAGAGCATTCTCAGACCCTCGAAGCATGTCTCCGAGCTTGACCTATTTTTTCTCGAGCCTAGAGCACTTCTTGTCGAGCTATAGCTCGGCCCTCGACCTTTTTCAGTTAGATGACGAGGTCGTCGAC
>AYJT01101364.1:0-10512 GCA_001278415.1 Ocimum tenuiflorum
GAGAGAGAGAGAGAGAGAGAGAGAGATTTGATATGCCACCCGATTAAAATAGGCACATCTCGTGAGCATCAATCCAAATAATCACTTTTTTCCCATTTTTTTTCTTTTCCTAATCTTCCCTCTTCGAAATAATCATCTCATTATTCCTAAAAACTGTGAATACGTTTCCCTCTTCACAAATTCGTATATTTATTTATTTTATTTAAGAATGAAAACAATGAAAAAAAATAAAAAAGAAAGAATAAATGAATTTTTAGAGAGATAAACGTGTTCGCAGATCAATAATAATAAATTAGTATTGAATTTTGTTTACATCCCAGATCAAATACGAATGATCCGATAACCATATCAAATTCTAATAGGATATGAATAACGCCTAACAAAATTTATAAGTCAATATTAATATATTTCATAGCTATCGTATTGTATTGATTAAAAAAATATGTTATTCTCACGTTGATTTGTGTTTGTGTTTAAACTCAATGGATTGATGAGCATTAAAAGGTCAACGACCTAATTCAGTTAGGAGAAAAGTCAATCGTAGAGATCGAAAATCAGTATTTAGTAGTTACATATCACTCAATATATACACACTAATTAAACAATAATCTCTTAACTAATATGCTTCACATATCAAGCTAAACTTATTTATTAAACCCATCACAATAGCTTCTATACTCTTATTTATTATACCCATCACAATACTTCATTCGCATAGAGACCATGCTGATTTTCTTACCCTAAATATGTGAATATTTATGTGGGTCCACATCTATTATAAGTGTGATAGTTCCACAAAGAGGTAGATGCATGTATTAGCCATTGGGATCAATCAACCCTACGATAAGTCAAAAATTTATTTAATAAACATATTCAATCGTGAATCTTTATATGAGAGTTGTAGTGATACACTTATCATTTAAGTCCCCTAGATCGATCAAAAAGTTCTCTAATATGATATTCGAGCAAGAGCCCTCAAAACTCTCATTTTTTGTGTACGCCACTAGTTCCAGAACATCACAATAAAAATTTTCGTTTATTAATTTGAATTGTTTGGCAATCGATGAGAAAACACTTATTAAGGGAGATAAACCATCGTCGCCTTATATATTAGTCGCTCATTTCATTATGAATTTTTCGAAGAAATAGCTTAATAGATGATTCTAGGCTTGTTCTATTCCCATCGACAGATCCACTATACAATCATCCAAAATGGAAAATCATATTAGTCCAACCGATCTCATTACTTCATCAAACAAATTCAAATGACTCCAAAATATATTAGATCATTAGAAATGCCGTTATTTATATTAAATTCGTGGATGTTTTATGTTGAAACAATAATAATGAAATGTTATGAGCTTTCACTATCAAATACTTCTACGAACATGTGACATTCAATTTTCTCGAAGTAATTAATATTGTAATGAATAAATGCACTAAGGAGTTCATGAAATCTCTTTAAATGCATTAAAATTTGACTTTTATGTTAAATTACAAGGCCACCACCTTTATAGCTCCATCCAATTTAAGTCTAAGCAACTATTATTAAATTGTGTAATGATCTTTTCATTAAATAAATATTTTATACTCATGTTGTATCACGTGAAATGACAAATAGTTATACCATTATTCATGTTATCAAAATTACTTCAAAAATAAAATATAATGTCTCATTTTAAATTTATTTGCACATATATTATGTTAAATTAAATTGCTTCTAATACACTTTTATCTAACATATTAAAATATTACTTTTTGGTTAAAAATATAATTAAACATGTTCCTTGTTTTTGGACTTTTTTTCCTATGCAATTCCCAATGGCATTTTCTTTTCTTGTGCTCTTTTTCCTGTATCGTTAAGATTAATGTATAGTTTTGCTGATATAAACTCTGGATGATAAAAGTCCTTTAAATTTAGTTTGATCTAGTCAATAGCATGAAATACATTAGGACAATCTAATAGATAGATCAACTGAAAATCGTAGAGCTAAAGACCAAACAAGAGTCCAAGACGAGAAGATCAAGATAAAGTGAAGACCAAAATTGATAAGGAAATCAATTATGAGGGACCAAACTGAAGGAAGCAACTCGATCCTAGGCATCCAAAACTGTGATAGAAGATCCAGTTCTAAAAACTCGGGAGCTCCCAGTTTCAGGTGAAAATTGAGTCAGTTTCAAGATAATTCAGTTAACAGTTTCAGGAGGAAAATTGTTCTAGCCAACTGATTAGCTTCAAGAAGAAAACTGAGAACTGAGTCAATCAAAGGATATAAGACACTCAGTTACGACACTTCACCAGCTAACACTCGAAGGATCAAATCAACTGATCCTAGTTAGCAACAAAGTAAAAATGTCAAAAAAGCAAGTCAGGAATGTGAGTAACAACCTCACACCGTCTCAACGGTCAAAATTATGGAAGAAACTATAAATACCGTGTGAGATGAGAAGAAAAATGAGGTTGGCATCATAGAAGAAATCTTGAAGTATAGAGCACAGACCAACCCACCGGAATCTGCAAGCAGATACATAAAGTCCAAACAATTAAAGTAGATTTTGTCAAACTCCAGATTCTATATCATGAGAATCTGAGAAACCCTCGTCCAAACTACATCTCGTTCGTGAAGGGAACTCAAACCTTCAACCTGCGGAGGAGGTGGAGCACAGATCAAGAGGAGATCGCAGTTCCATTCGGTGCCGAGTCCGAGTCCTCGAGCGGCAATGCCCGACAACTAGACATTGAAGATGTTTTCATAAGTTATAACTGGCATAACTCGAGTCAGCTATACCAATGGACCCTAAGTTTAAATTCTGCACTATAAGCTACACATCCTAACTATACTTTAATTCGTTCTTAGGACCGACAAGTGGTGTCTAATAGAAGAGTGACCTGGATATATGTCACACATAATCCGTACGTAACACACAACATTATCGTCATTCAAAACAAAATTGTGTAATAAAAAAATCAAACCGTGTAGTAGCGCCACCGCACCCACACGGCGGAAGGGGTGGTTGCATGGTGGGCAGGTGTAGACGAAGCATGATAAAGTACAAAATATATAGACAAAGGAAATTCCCACGCTACTATAAAACGATGATGTTTCATTCACGCCTCTTGAATTTTGTTGTCTAGTTGTTTTCGTCAATCTTTTGGCCTTTATCCATTCATTTTAATATTCACTCATTATTTTAATCTAATTAATTATTTAGGCACAAAGACTTAAGTGTTCATGGCCACACTACATACTCTCTTTCTCTCTATATATAGTATATATTTGTACGTGTATATACATCACGTGGAGCGGCCATTTTTTGGGTGGGTAACATTGGGCCACCATATGTGTGGTATATTAGAGGTCATTTTATTGGGTGGGTAACATTGTGTACAAATATATAGTATATATTTGTACGTGTATATACTTCAAGAAATGTATGTTTATGGTTGATCAATCTAATAGAAGAGAAGGTAGTAAATGAAAATAATAGTGAGTTATGGAGGTAGATTGATATGGTTAGATTAATTTATGAGCATACTTTTTTAATTATGTTTGTTTAGTTGGAAAATCATGCATGTACATTTCTATATTATACTAATTTTGTTCAAATACTACATTCCTAATTCAATAACTAGTTAAAAATCATGTCGATTAGCTTACATTCTCAGTATTATAGGCTTGTGTCACGAATACAAAGGTTGATCCAAAATCTTATGGATCAACCTTGAAAAATGACAAGTAAGAAGCACCAAGGACGTTCTAGATATGATAAGAACATCATGGAAGACAGAAGAAGGTCGTAGAACTTTCAAGAAGGATGAGGAAGCCTTTGGAAGGTTCTGAAACCTCTTATAAGGTTACGGATACTTGTGCATTCTAGTAAAACTTTCGAGGGAGCGTTTTGGTTCGCTATTGAAAGGAGTGTTTCCCTTGTTTTTAAATCAATCAAGTTGTATTTTCACAAGAGTAGTCATATAGAACTGACTACCGAAGCATTCTCTGACAAATTCTGTCGTTGAAATCTTTCACTCTACGAGTTTCAGTTAAGGTGTCATAATGTCATAAGATCAGACATATTCGTGTGTGTGTATTGTATCGTACTTATAGCATCCACCACCAACAGTAGTGATTAATATCATCGTTACTTTGCAGGCACCTCAAAGAGTAGGATAGGTGGCCCCAAGATTTTACCGTTGCCGCATGCACAAGGCAAGATCAAACACCTGGCTTTGCTTTAGCATGAATCAATCTCTACCAATAAACCACACACATGAGTTAGATATATTCATATTTAATGTATATTGCTATTCAAATTGAGATTCTAACCCTATATATTTTTCTGATGAAATAGAAATTAAGTAATTAGTATATTAAAAATCCATCTTAGATTTTGAAAATATAGATGGTTGGGATCTATTTTATTTATTGTTGTTTGAAAAAAATTGTGTTGGTTATGGTAGTTAGAAAAGGTTTCGCCATAACTGAAAAAAGAAAAATGAGAACGCTTTTTTAGTTCAAATGAAACACTATTTTAGTTTATACTTTTATATATAGTCAAGAAAAATACTTGGTTTTAATTTTGTTAAAATATTTTATAATTTAAATATCCAAATCTCCAAAATGAGTGGTTACTATTGATTTCTATACATATTATTTGACTATCATTCAAAATTCTTCGATTGCAATTGATTTCTAATCCTAGAACTTTTTACTATATTGGTTATTTTTGCGTCTTAGGAGTACTAATTAATAAATGACTTGCATTATGAAACTATTTATTTAAAATGTGACAAAAATATAATATGTAGATAGATGGTGTAATACCGAGTAATGCTTCTGAATTAATCCAAATGATCTTCACATTACTTGAAACACTTCGGTGAAATTCTTCTTCTTTGGAAACAAGACACTTCGCATTATTTTCACATATTCTGACTTTCTAAATATGGTTGCGTGCGTTATAGTTTATTGCAAAGAAAAATATTTAAATTTATCTCAATTTGGGATGAATTTTAAACTTTGTTGCAAATTTTCAAATGGAAATATTATATTTCAATGTTCAAGATACATTTGCAACTCATTTAAAATTTGGATCTTATATTTTTAAGTTATGATGAATTTGGGAATTCCTCATTTGCATATTTTTTTCTTGATTTTATCGGAATAAAATCTTCTAGTTGACATTTTTAATTTACTCATCAAATCTATTATTTTGATAAGAGGATCTCTCCCCTTAGACTGCCTAAATCATTTAAGCGTATTTGAGTTTAAAATTCAAGATGGTCATGAGTTTGGATTTAGGATCCAAGACAGATGTGGATTTGGGTTGGTGAAAATGAACTATTTAGATTTAAGTACATTATTTAGGCGGACAAATATAAGTTTTTGTCTTTTAATAAATGTTATTATAAAAAAAACAATTATTTATAGAAGAGGTCTCCCGTTTGGCGGCCTAAATCATTTAGGCGGGTTTGAGTTTAGATACCAGGGATGTATGAGTTTGGATTTAGGATCCAGTGGCATGCATTGGGTTTGGGTTGCTGGAAATTAACTATTTAGATCCGTCTAAATTGTTTAGACGGTCTAACACAAGTTTTTTTCTTATTTATAATATAACATTTTGAAACATTTAAATTTAAAAATCATCTAATAACTAAAAATAAAAATTTGAATGCAGATAAATATTCACAAATTCTAATTGGTCATGAGCAATCCTAATAACTGCAAAATCAAACCAAAATATAAAAGAAAAATTTGCGTTAGACTGCCTAAATAATTTAAATTGATCTAAATAAATACTCACATGATCCAAATTCAAATGAGTGGAGGAGGGGAAGCATTGAGTGGTATGAATAGGTTTGTCTGTTTAAATTATTTAGAGGATCTAATGAAAGAACTTCTTAAATATAACAACTCATCATCGAAAAATTCTTAAAATACATAATATTCCACATACGTGGAGCAAAGGGCATCCCCATTCTTATTAATGTAGAAATTTCGCTACTCCTCAAATTTATTATTCTAATAAAAATTTATGAAAACAAAAAAAATTATAATATAATATTTATAAGTCTTGAACTAAAACATAAAAATTACCGATGATTTTAAAAAATTATTAAAGGCCCAAATATTTATGAGATGAAGCCCCATTTCTCTCAATGATGCATCACGTGAAGGAGATTTACTATTGGGTGGATGTGCATTTCATCACGTTGCTCTTTGTTCTTTTCCAATCTGCCCTAAAACATTATTTTAATTTAATCAACAATGTTTTATTTGGTCAGGATGCATGGGATCCACATCGAAACTTGAAACCTCAGATTCATCAAAGTTTGAGTACACTAAATCGCTCCAACAATGCATTGCTTTAGTGAAGATGATAATGATGCATCTTATTTTGACTTCTACCTTATTGACATCTCTTAAATAAATAAAAAATAAACTTTGTTTTATTATTTGAGTCAAAGTATATAATATCCGAAAATTCTCAAGCTCTGGTTCAAGTTGATTTTAGTTCTGACAAAGGTTGAACCAATTTTTCTTAATATTTATTATATTAGAATATTCTCAAATTTTGATCTAAGTTTGAATTCAAAGTGTCATTCAACATGTGAATGCTATTTGAAGCAAACTAACCCTTATATTCTGGAGGGTTGTTCGAGATTGATTTGTTAACTCCAACATAGTTAATGCAAAGTCTCATTATATGAGTTAATATTATATTCCATCACGTAGTAAGTTATTCTAAGATTTTGATGGAATGTCTGAATTTAAATTTAAGTATCATCTGGCATCAAAACGATAATTGAATAGGATTGACCCTAACATTTCGGAGGGTTGTTGAATTTTGACTTGTTAACTCTAATATATTTTCAATCAAACTCTAATGGGAATTTAATTTTATACTTTATGTATCTTAAGATTTTGATGAAATGTTTGGATGTAAATGTCTAAATTTATACTCACCTGAGCTATAGTGTTAGTTGTGCCATGATGCAACTCTTAAATGAGTATTTTTCTTTTAATACCCAATGTGAGTAGAGTATTCTCCAAGGAGAGCTTTCTTCACAAATTTGTTGATCTTTAATCACAACTTAATTAAAATTGGATAGGCAATAATAAGCTTGTTTTATTCTTGCAATACCATATGCCATATCAATATAAATTAATTTCAAGTTGTGCAAAAAATAAGAGGTCGATGAAGTCAACAAAATATATTTGAGCTTAAACTACAAAATGAAAAAAAAAAAACTTAGTTTTATATTTTGCAAGCTCAATATCTTCAGATTTTGGATTTGTTGAATTTATATTTTGCAAGCTCAATTCCTTCAGATTTTGGATTTGTTGAATTTTAACGGTTAACTCAGGACATTTATTCGTTGTTGAATTTGACTCATTAACTCTCACTCGCATCTCATAATTTCGACGGTTGTTAATTTAATACTATCTCAATATTTTTTTATATGATTATCTTAAAATATTTATGAAATATATGAATTTAAGCGCTATTTAATATTTCATAAATTGAATTCTAATAACTAAATTTTATAGTCTACAAGTTCGATACCATTAGAAGTTCAAAGCAGCAAAACATGCTGATATTCAAATGTGCGTGCAAGTGTGTCATATGCTTCTATAATAGGTAGTAACATCGACCTTTAATTAAGAATCTTGGAGCTGACTAAAAGAGAAACATATCATCTCCATATGTAAATAGGCCATTAGGATCATATAATTAGATTTGTTTATTCACATACTTATGGACACTTTATAAAATTCTGACTCAAGAAATATTAGGCCTAGAATTGGCCTTGGAGAGATTTGATCAACACTAATTTTTTTGTTCTCGTTGGTTCTTTTATTTTTCATCAAATTTCTTTTTGACCAAACTCTCGACAAAATCACCTAATAATTGTTATGCGTTAAGGGAGTAAAAATGTGCGGTACACATGTTATATTACTATTAAATTTATAGGGGATTGCTACAAAATTTTGAGATCATATTACTTTATATTGAAGCCAAATTAAAAATAAATAAATACTCTAATAGCATTAATTTATATTTAAAGTGGTGGGTGGTGTCCTTGTAATTTGTGAGTTTTATGGGCAATCTGAGTTCATTTCCAATTCATTACTCCAAACTCAAACTTAAATTTAAAATGTAGTAAATATCAAATCAAACAATAATTTAATTCAAATCCATAATTCCAAACTCAAACCCAATTATAATATCCCTAAACTTTGTCTAAAAAAAACCAAAACTTTATAATTTGAAGTATGCGACAGTGCAACTCCATATTTGTGTTTAAGGATTTGCAAAACGCAAAATGCAGTTGGGAATGCCGCTAGATAGGAGAGCTTTGACGCCAATCGGGTGGATTTGGCGCAAGGTTGGAGATGGCCTATTCACAATCTCGTGGTCACCATTAAGTTGTGTCTTAAAAGTCAAGGGTTCGAGTCTATGTGGAAAAATCAGGGTGGAATTGTTTACTGTTGTACTTAAGTTAAAAAAAAAAACACAAAGAAGAAGAAGAAAGCCGATTAGATTAAAATGAAATTATGAATATTCCTTTGGGAAATTATGCAATTATATCTAAAAGTATACCCAATTATGCAATTCTATCATAAACTTTTTTGTTATGCAATTATATCCCGAAATTTCATTTGTTATGTAATTATATACTCATTAGTTAACATTGTGAAAAATATGCTTATGTAACCGTTAAATACCACGTTTTCAGTGACATGGCCACAAGTGGTGTTGCAACGAAGCAAAAAGACGTTGTTTTTCATTATTTGGAAATATCATCATTTATTAGTGGTAAAATGAAAAAAGAAAATATAATCCCAAAAAGTTTCTAAATAATGAACAATGATGTCGTGTTACTTCGTTGCAACACAATTTATGGCCACGTCATTGAAAACATGGAGTTTAAGGACCACGTAAGCATGTTTTTAAGGGTGTCAACTAACGAGGATATAATTACATAATAAATAAAACTTCGGGATATAATTGTATAATAAAAATAGTTTGGGATAAAATTGCATAACTGACTATAATTTAAAACAGAATTGTATAATTTCCCCATTCCTATCAAGGCTATCAAGGATAAATCTAAAACTGGGTCGGACCAATATGAGTTGGCCAACAAAAATTGGGGCCCGATATAATTTAGGCCGGACCATTTAGCAAATTTTAAAAGAATAGCTCTAATTTTTTTTTTTTTAAAAAAAATCGTGAATCTACATTTCAAATTAATTTTTTTTGTTTCTAAATTATTAAGAAATTCATATAAGAATTAATTAAAAATTATAAACATGACTAAAATATGAGATGGACTCGGTCCAGCCGAACATGGCTTGAGATGGGCCACCGTGGTAATTATTCTTCAACCTCACCGTGGAATCTTAATTTCGGTGGTGGATAAGGATGGATTGGGAAAAAAATTTAACTGTTTTTATCATCTGTTAAAACAAAATAATCAAAATAATAAGTTTATATTAGGGAATAAATAATGATGAATGCCAATAATCTGTGGGATCTGATAATCAAAATTTAAACAACAAATATCATCCATGATTTTGTAACGCATCATGCATATTACAAAAAGCATGATTGTGGTCAATCTTTTCCGTCAATCAATTATATAATCAATTTTGATCCATAATTATTTATCATCTGGGTATTTTAACACCATATCCATATCCGGACGGACCTATGAGTAAGTCCCAATAATGCCCATATAATATAGTACTATAACAAATATTTTTCTCTTTCCACCAATGGTACTTCTCTCCCACTATGGATCCCTTGTTACAAATTGTGTTACATCAATTGGACTATTGATAAATATATCAATCAAGGAAGGTTAATTATAGTATGTCTTTCTTTATTAGGAACATGATTTATCTCCGCTGATTTGTACACTTGTCAATAATCCGAGTAACGTAGCACTATTGTGTAAGAGGGGATCGGGACCGTTTCGCCCCTGGTCTGGATCCCCTGTTACACAATCGTATTACACATTGTGTTATATTACTTAGATTATTGACAAGTGAATCAATGGAATTAATCACGTTCTTGATAAAGAAATATTCTATCATAATTTTATCTATCTTGATTTGTACACTTGTCAAATAATCCAAGCAATGTAACACAATGTGTAACACGATTATGTAATAGCGGATCAGAGTGTTCTCCCCCACCCACCAACCAACCCGATAATAATTCCCAACTTATCACCTCCCTTTTTGAACTTCATCACGTTACTTCCAATATACAGTAGCTTTTACTCAAAAATAATAATATAATTTTGAAGGGTTGCAACAGAAGAAACCGAAAAAAACTGCATGCATATGAAGAAGCATTCCTCCTTGTTCCCTAAAAAAGTAAAAAATTGTATGATTATGGTTGAATGAATGGGGAAGATCGCTGCCTCCTTCTCTACCCCACTCCTCTTGAAATCCAAGCTCCTCTTCTTCTCTCTCCTCTACCTCTCCTTCTCTCTCCTCT
>AYJT01101371.1:0-14571 GCA_001278415.1 Ocimum tenuiflorum
GCTCTAGGACTCTGAAAGTGCTTGGCTCGACAGCTTTCCTTTTGAAAGATGCTTTCGTTTGCTTTCCTAGTTGACAAGCTCCGCATACTCCTTCCTTTTTCATAACCTCAGTTGGCAATCCTTCTACCAAGTTGTATTTGACCAAATGATTGATCGTCTTGAACTTCAGGTGGTTTGGTCTCTTATGCCAGAGTCAGCTTGTCACCGTAGAACTTCGAAAAACTAGACAAGAGTTGGAGTTCCCACTATTACAATCAACAATGCACAGTTTACCTCGCCCTGTTCCTCTAAGACCTACTTCCTTAGAGATCTTGTTCTTGATATAGCATTCGTTTTTTCAAATATTGTCTTATACCCATTCTCTCCAAGTTGGCTGATGCTCACTAGGTTATGCTTGAGATTTGTGATCAGTGAAACACCGTTGAAGGTAACTCCGTTGATTTTGACTGTGCCTGAAGCAACAATCCTTCCTCTGGAGTTATTCCCGAAACTACTGACGGCCCACTGACTGGAATAACATTTGCCATGTTGTCCTTGTTCCCAATCATGTGCCCTAAACAGGCACTATCCAATATCAACACTTCATTCGACCTTGGCAGCTGACAGCTTTCTTCTGTGACCTGTAATCACAGAGAAGATGGTTTAGGTACCCGTCTTACTTCGGGTCCTGAGGGGTCAGTACATGTATGACCCCTTTCGGAATCCATACTTGTTTAATCTTAAGACCTTGGACATTTTGGGCAGCTTGTTTCTTGCCTTCTTTTGTTATCTTTTTATAAAATGCACCCTATTGTCATGTTTTTTGTTGAAATGTTCATATGTGTATGGGTTTTGCCTTGGAACTGAGTTCCTAGCAAAACCTCGGGGGAGTTGGCCCCAGATATGTGTTGGCAACTCCCTATGACTTCTTTGGATTAAATCCAAGTCTAGGGCAGTAAGCCTTTCTATTTGCCAACTTACTTAGAATTTATGAGTACTTGTTGACTAGTAGAGAGCCTCCAGTCAAATCCTCTTGAACTGAGTTGTATCCAGCTATCTTTTGTATAGCTGGGAGGTCTCCAGTTAGGTTATCTTGAACTGGGGTGATGAGGAGCTGGTGCCTTAGGTGGCTGAGGTTTCCTCAGCTGTCCAGCTTTCGGAAGGATAGCTGACTTTCCAGTCAGTTGGACCTTCTTCAGCCGAACAATTTTGGAAACTGCAGCTGATCTAGAAGGCTGGCCAGTTTATATTTCAGCTGGATGAAATACAATTTTCTCCTTGTCTTTGTTAATGCAAGAATCATTTTTTCATTCAAGGTGAATGGATCAGACATAATCCATTCTTTTCGGTGCATGATTTTTGGATGCTAAGGAGATGCTCTAAGTCTCTCGAGCATTTGTTAAAAGATGAAAGTATTTTTCTTTGCTCGAGGTTTTCTGCTCCTAGGGATTTCAGCTCAGCTGCCAGTTTTTCAAAGTCAGTTTTGATAGCTGAGTTTTTCTTCCTAATTTTCTCATTGACTGCCACAAAAGATTGAGTTTTTTCAAGTTCAGCAGTCAGTTTTGAAACTTGCTCTTTCAAAGATATATTTTTATTTGAAATTTGTGATTGTAACATGCACATGTAATCAAAATCTTTCGAAAAAGACTCAAGTGAGAGATCCTCAGAGTCAGAATGACATGACTCTAAGTTCTCGTTTTCGTGCTCAGCTAGATGCAAAGCTTGGGAAGTATTAGCTACCTCATCCTCAACTGAGGAAACCTCGGTGTCTTCCAAACGGATGTCAGCCATGAAAGCAACAAGAGGCTCATCGTCTTTGGAGCTGGCTGCTGACTCCGAATCCACCTCCTCATCATAGGCAATGTCTAGCAATTCGGTTCTTGTTATCATGGCTTGTGCATATGCCTACACCCTATTCTGGATGCTCTTCTGGATGCTCTTCTTCAGCTTCGCTCTTTCCTCTTCTCCTAACTGAGTACAATCAAATTTAAGATGGTTAGGAGAATTACACTGAAAACACGGATGTTGCTACCTCCTTGAGAACTGAGGCTTTTTGGACTTCTTTTCTTCTTGAGCAGCTGCCTGAACTCTGCTATTTGCTTTCTCCAGTTTCCTTGTGAGGATCTGCATCTGCTCCTCAAGATCTTGGACAGAGGCAACTGGAGACTTCTCAGCTAACATTGAGGGTTTGTCAGCTCAGGTTGAAAATGGAAAGAATTGGTGCAATGTCTTGCACGGGGAAAACTTCTTCTTTGCGACGAACAATGCCGCATCCTCCTGATTCGGCTGATGGGTTGACTTCATTGCTTCATGCTCGTTCAAGCGTGCTAGGTCGAACTCATGTGCTCGCAAGGAGGCGAACACATCTTTAGTCGGCATCTTTGACAGATCTCTCTCCTTGAGAGCTATCACTTAGACGAACCAATCTTCTCTTGGTATCCTAGCCAAAATCTTTGTGTTGAACTCCGCAACTGGGTAGGTTCTGCCCAAAGTTGTGAGCTCGCGGACAATGGAGTTGAAACGTGCTTCCATCTGCACACTACTTTCTCCAATCAGCATAGCAAAAGATTCATACTTTTCAATGCAAACTGGAGTTTGTTCCGATGATCTGCTCGGATTCTTTACAGAGCTCCTCAAGGAAATCCCAGAATTTCTTGGCTGAGTCGCAATGAGCAATATCCTTCATTTGATCCTCATCGAGGGTTGAAAAAAGGATATCTTGAGTCAGATATTCCAATTAGTGATGGCGCTTATCCTCAGTTGTCCATCAGCATGTAGCTTTTTAACGTATTCCAGTTGGCCGTTGTTTCCAGGGGTGGTATTAATCTTCATGATCTTTATTGGCCCTTCAGAAATAATTTCCCACATTTCCTCATGCTGACTGAGGAGATGAGCTTTAATGTGCCTTTTCCAACAGGTGTACTTTTCTATCGAAAACTTTGGCAATCTATTGGTTGACGCCATGACCTTCTCTCTCAAGGGTACAGATCCTGGTCGCAACAAGGTAAGAACATGGATCTAGTCTGGAGTGACTCAAAACAGTTAGTCTTTTAGACCAAATAGCTCTGATACCACTTGTTGGTCCCAAATCAAATGTATATGCTTTGCAGAAGTATTAGTCAATAAAACAGTTGCGAAAATAATGATCCCAAATTTTGATCTCACCAAGTCAGCTGGGTCAACGAAATGTGTTTGTTTATCGAGCAGGTTTTAGATTCGTTAATAGTTATACTCCAGCTACTACTTGGTAGCTGGGTTTTAGACACTTAGATAAATATTCAAATGAAAGTAATGAATGACACAGGATATTATAAAGGTTCGAATATGAACAATCCTACGCCTCTCTTCCTTCACAAAAAGGGAATCCACTAATTCTTATTGTACACGGTGTTTGAACACGGTTTACAGGTGAGATTCTTCTGAAACAGAGGATCTCTTCTATCTTCAATCGCATGCACGACTGATCTTCGAAGCTTTACCGGAATATGCTTCCTAGGCTTCTTGATCTGCGGTTGAAGATTTTAGTTCTCTTCGTGAACTTGGATCGGGTTTGGTTGAGAGTTGTTCTCAAAAAGAAATATCTGAGAACATCTCGGAATCCTCAGCTAAAAGCTAAGGTCTCGAGTTAGAAACCCGAGAGTTTCTTAGAGAGCTTTGAGAGAAAGATCACAGAATAGAATGCGTGAGTTCGTTTCTGTGCACGTGAATCGTAACTTATTCTCCTTGATTCGACTTCTCCTTTTATAGGTGAGGGATTTAAATAGTATCTGTTGTCTCTCAAGGGAAAATCTCTCAAAATCGGTGTTTGAAAATAGTGTCGTTGATGTACTGTCTAGGACCTTTTTTCCGAAGTGATAGTTAGCTAATCTGGATGTCAGCTCTGGAGTCTTCTTGTCTCTCTCTTTCTCCATGAACTGTTAGCTCATATGTGTTCACAGTCTCACAGTTGTGATCTTCCCTTAGTTGTGGTCTTCTATAGCTTGCAGCTGGTTGCTTCAGCTGCTTTGCCTCACAGTTGTGGTCTTCAGCTCTTCTGGGTCTAAACTATTATATCAATAATCATATACATTGATTACAATTTTAGCTTGATCCTATACTAATAGTGTTTAACATCACTCAAAATTTACAATATCCCTAACAAACGGTAACTAGCTTAAAATATGGCATTGCTCACCATCATATAAACAAAAGTTGTTAAAAGTATTTAATATAATTTTAGGATTTATTTCGTGAAATTGATGTTGCCAGCGATTTCCAGCAAAAAGCAATTTAAAGAAGAAATCTCTGAATAGTCATTGCACTTCAAAGCCATGATTGACTGCTATTGATTTTTAGGAAATGAGATTTCACATTTACTATTGATTATTATTAGCACTTGATCCTAAGTTAGCAGAATCTCAATATCGCAAGGTTTTATTTTTGAATTAAACCATCTAATGAATCCCTTCTAGTAGACGCTTTCTTATTATCATATTCATAACACGACCTTGATCTGTCATCACTTAGGAGTTTTTGAATTTACATCATCTTTTATACCAAAAAAAAAAAACATGATTTAATCAAATATAACCTTACTTTTGAATTGTTATAACTTGTTTCATTTAATAACAAAATTATTCAAATTTTGTATTAAATTAAAACTCTTTTTATTTTGTTTAATTTGAGATCACGTCATGCCTATACCAATCTCAATAAATATGGACAAAAATAAAATATAACACACACACATTGCATATCAGTTAGATTATGTTCATAAAATTAGGATTTATCAAAACTCAATTAGAGTTTATTAATTTCAAATTTAGTAATTACAAAATCACATTTAGGCTTCCCAATTAGATGTTACAATATTTCATTTAATTTAAATTAACTGCAATTACATTAAAAAAAACAATTGTTTATATTTCTTGATCAATTAAAAATTTGTTTAAAGGAGATTCCACTAAATTGTCCACTTGGTGCGGATGATCTATAATTTAATATGAGTACCCTGAATTGGTTGGGCATGTTAGCATAGGATTACACGCTGTGGTCCACTGGACCCAACAGAAAGATCCGCTCGCACTTTCTCAAATTGCGCCATGATGAATCCTTACGGTGAAAGTCAATATTTTGAGAATACGTATAACTTTATTTATTGACATGAAAACAGTTGTGTCCACTCAAGTCAACATTCCATTGCCATAAAATCGACCCCGTCTAATATTAGGTTCAAATCTCATTTTACATAATTGTGTTACATTATTTGGATTATTAACATATATACAAATCAATCGGAATAAATCATGTTCATACTTTTAATAAGAAAAGAGTTTGTCTTCATACTTTTAATAAGAAAAGAGTTTGTCTTAATTTATCATCCTCAATTAATACATGTTGAGAATCATAATCTACCCTAACAAATGACCCGGAACAAAGGCCTCAAAATTTAAATAATTCGCTTTCAGGTTCTCGAACTGGCACTTGAGGCCCTACTCGAGACACTGAAGTCCACGGCCCGATATCCCGATAGAAACTCAAAGTGCCCGATAAGAGGATCTTCAAGGGTCGACTTGAGGTGCCTTCTTTCCAGATTCATACAAAACTATCCGAGACGGAAAATCTCCCGCAGATTATGGCAAAACGCCTCGAAAGGCCTTTGCCTCTAGGGACCCTTCTGAAAGTAACATGCACTCGATATAACTCTTGGAAGTGACGTAAATGCCAATCAATTCGCTCCACACATACAAGAATGGTCCAGAATGATTTCCTAGGCTAACTCTGTAAGGTGCAATCAACATGAATATAACTTATCACCCAAGAGTTGTAGATTGACTTCCACATATTTGTACGATTCGCCCAAAAGCTTATGAATAATGAATATTCGCACCCAACACCTGTATAAATGAGTGAATGTACGACACATTCACGCATTTCACACATCAGTTACATGCTATTTTACTGTTTTATCGATTTTCTTTGTTTTTAATTAATTTTCTGATCACCGACGATCGAAGATCTCTGCAGTCGTTGTAATTCCGATAACATATACAAAATCTGGGGACGATAAACCTTCCCAAAAAGATTTGTGTTTTCCACTTTTGATCTAACGATTAAAATTGAACCTCAATAGTACACACGTCAAAAATCAATGTAGTGTAACACTAACACCATTGTGTAACAAAAGATTCGAAGTGTCTGATAGTTGCATTATCTTTACTATTTGGACATTTAAATGAAATGTGGTTAATATTATATTAAAAGGATGAAGTCTTCTGTTAGACCATTTAAATCATTTAGGTGGGTTTGAGTTCAGGATCCAAGGCAGATATAAGCTTGGCTTTAAAATCCAGAGTGGTATAGATTTAGGTTGGTGGAAATGAACTATTTAGATCCATCTATATCATTTGAGAATGAGGAGGTCTCCAGTTAAACCGTCTAAATAATTTAGGCGAATTTTGGTTTAAAATCCAGGAGGAATGTGTGTTTGGGTTTAGGAACCAAGACGAATATGAGTTTGGGTTGATGGAAATAAATTATTTAGATCCGTTAAATCGTTAGACGGTCTAACACAAGTTTTTGCCAAATCATTTAAGTGGTCTATCACAAGTTTTTTCCTATTAAAATTAAGAAAACACACATTCCATAAATTAAAATTGAACATTTTGACCATTATTAAACCACCCATAATTACTTCAAGTTAGATTCTTTTGTTCTCATTCTCCACAACTATATTGAACAATCAGTTCTTGTATACACTTAAATGATGAGTTTTAAAATGACAAATAAATAGAAGAAAAAAAAAGGAGGGATCACAAGAATGATACATCTTCAAAAATTGTAATTTGCCCACAACCAGGACCCAAAAAATACAAATATAAGAGACGAATAGTTTGGAAAATTCAACAACTGCTAATTTTACAGAGCCAAGTAATATCAAATAATGATATTTGAAATTACCGAAAAAGAAACCACTCTTGTCATCTCATCCAACAACATTTACCTCGACGGCAACATTGCATCGGTCAGCACAAAAATGAAACCGTCGTAAAAATGACGGCAAGCAGAACCTGGAGCTGCAACTGTACATGCAACGTCGATGCCGATGAAGTTTTCTGGGGCCTGCACACAACATCGCAAAATTCATCATTGATACAGCTCAGATAATAATGCAACACATGCTTGGCATTACTACACACTTTTGCTTTTGGCTGAGGGCACCACAGAAGAGAACATTATCAGGAACAGGCAACTCTGTTTTGTTGCTAGAATCTTCAGGGTTGATAATTCTCATGTATGTTTCCTGCCCAAGATACCAACTATCGAGGTTGTCGGTTCTAAGGTTCCAAACGCCGACATTATCCAAAGACACATACACTGCAGTCCATCCTCCCGGAAAAACCTAAATATCCAACATATTTGTAAGAGAACATACGTGACGAAGGGTAGTAGTTTGTGTTGCGTATAATTCAGACCTGCACGGTAGAACGAGATATTGCATCCCACTTGTTGTACGAGCCTCTGTTGTTCTCGGTCCACTCACCATATCCCATCCTGAGATCATTACCCAAAGAATAAATAGACAGTTTAGCTGTAAATGCAATGTGACTAAAGATTTGGACAATACCCAACGACAAAGAATGAATAACCATCCAGGTGAAATGTCTGCACAACAGTGTCATTGTTCTGCAGTATGATTTCTATGAATCCCTTGTATGTAGCATTGATGATGGATCTGTCCACTATTGGGGCTTTATTCAGTGGTTTACTGGGAAAATCTAGCTTATAATCACCCTTCACATTATACACATCAGCAAGTCGAATAGGGGTATCGGGGTTGACAAATGATATCCCATTGTAGGTTGCCCGTAATTTCCCACCGATCATCACTGGTGGAAGGCTCTTGAGCATATACACGTCAGTAACATTGATAGAACCATAGTGAAAAGAACCCTGTGGGTTAGGCCGAGCTCCACTAGCAGTAACATTTTGCCTGGCAATTCAGAAATCGAAACAGATCAAGAAAACTTACCAAAATGACTTGAACATTCCAAATAAACTCATTTTTTGCCTTATTCTTCAACATCAGACAATATAATACATATGAATTTAAAGATGCAAGATGGCACAAGCTAATTATAAGGTGTAGATATAATAATAGTCAAGACATTTCGCCCTGTATATTGTGACGGTAAATCAATAAAAGGACATAAACATTTAGCAAATCAATGAACCTAATGCAAAAAATGTTAATAAAAAGAGCATAAACCACACAAACCTGATAGACATAGCCTGGTTAAGTGAGTATGATTTATCATACAAATCATTTGGAGGGTCTGGGAGTGGACCAGAAGCCTGTCCTTTTGAGTTGGAATAATGCAATACAGCAACACCAGTGACTCTTTGCCAGATCGATTCATTAACAAACCTAGCACTTGCAACAATATAGTAATCGCTGCTTGCATTTTGATCCGTAGTAACCAGGAAAGAGAAAGATTGTCCAACATGAATATCCAAGCTGGTATAGTTCTGCTGAGATGTGTAGTAACCTTCTGTTTCTGCCAGAAGCAAATTATGGTTCTGAATTCGAAAATTCAGGCTGGTAGACACTCCAATGTTATGAACTCTAATACGATAAGTTTTGCCTGCAAAATCCCAAATAAGAGGGTCAAGAACAAAATAAGGCTACTTAAATCAGCCAGTTCCTCATGAACAGATACCAAGAAGCATTTTAAGGACAAACAGAAAGAACAATAAGAAGTATTTCAATGGAAATAATTTAAATTCAAAGACTCAATTATTTTAGGGAGATATTCAGGAAGTTTACCAGGATCAACATTTATAGTCTCATGTTGGATGCCATCAGGAACAAGAGATGTATTATATCTGTATGGTCCCTTTCCATTAATAAGAACTCCATCTGGCATTCCCAATTCTTTTCCACCATCAAGGGCTTTTCTTAGATCCTGCACTTTGATGCACAACCAAAATTAGAACATAGCATATCTGCTCTTGAGTGCATAATCAGCATTAGCATATAAATGAAATAAGCAGGAACATACTGTATGGTTTCGCGTGTACCAATCACCAATCATGATTACTATATCTCCATCAGGTCTATTAAACGGAATAGGAATGATATCACGATTCATGATAACGAAAGAACCAAATCCACCCGATGCTCTCTGCATGTTAAGTGAAGGGAAATAAAAGAAGCTACCAATCTGGTCCTTAACCTGGAACTGGTAGGTCCAGTTCCAGTTTGGAGGGATGGGACAGTTTGTGCCGAGAACACCATCTTGCCATGAAGATCGACGCATCTGGATTCCAGACCTACGAAAAAGAAAGAAAGTGCACTCCAATCTTAAAGTAGTTGGAAGAAGATGGAGCTCAAGTGATAATCAAGATATAGTTATTAATTCAGTTAAGAAAAGTATACCACGTGACTAAGAGATTTTCATCCAACTTGTTTTTAACATTTACCACAACATTGTAATTGGTTGTGACGTTGATAACGGGGCCTGGAAATTTCCCGTTGATAGCAATTACCTATAAAACGGAAGAAAATGGTGCTACATTACCACCTTCAACTACAACCAGAAAATGAAAGCAATACAAAAACCCCTATAAAATCCTCACAAAAATGGCCATAGATTCAAAATAAATAGGGAAAATATTCAATTATATAATGTGAAATATTAAATAAATGTACAAACTATAAAAAATTATTAGAATAAAGGATGCCCTCATTTTTGGCATAAGAAAGTTGAGTCAACACACCGTAATATGATAAAATAAATGAATATTGAACTTTTTCGAATACTGGATGTTGACTGAGTTTTTCAATGTCGGAAAAACAAATTCATCATATATTCGAACAAATTCTGATAGTTTTTACATTTATATAAAATTTCGGATAATTTATTTTTTTAAAAGGTGCATAGTTTATAATATGATTGAATATTTTCCCAAATAAATGCTGCATCTTTAGTAAATAAATAGCGCCATTCATGTTTGAATCAAATGCAGTCATATGGCCTGCTTTTAGAAACTAACAAGCAGCATTCTCCTTCTTAAATAGGAGACTGACAAAATGGCAGAGATAATACCATAAAAAAAAAAAGTAATATGCATTCTGCCAAACGGAGAAATAATAATAAAAAGAAAAAACTAATCTGTAATACTGCACTTTGATATCAAACATCACTTCAGCAAAATCGCAACGGCAGAGACTAGCAGAACCACAAGCCCCAACACACACACACAACAGAAACGCATGACACCAAACACAGTTCAAGTTCATATGCCAGAAATTCGAAAAATTAATAGCACCAAAAATGACGCCAATGTTGGAACATTAAAATAAAACACAAAACAAAAAATCAAGAAGTGAAAAGTCAAATTCACCTGCTGAGGAACACCTAATGGAGAAGCAGTGATGTACGAGTAGTCCAATTCGAAGTTAGCAAATGGGTCCGCACAAAAACACATTCTCAACAGGAACCCAGAGAGGAAATAATACAGCAACAACAACGTCCTCATCGGCGATTCAACAGTGAAAAAAATAGCAAAGCGGAGATGGTGAACTGCCTCGTAACTTTGTAATATAGAGGCGTCAAAACGAATGTAAGGGAATATACGGAAATGAGGGGAGAAGTGCTGTGATGGATTTTCCGTAATTTGGTTTCGCACCAAATGCCAAATGCCACCTGATTTAAAACAATTCCGTCTCTTTCGCTCTAGATTTTATTTTTATTGGGACAGACCATCTATAATTCCGTGGCGTGATTTTCGTCATTCTTGCCGGTAACTGGTTAGCCCCGTTGTCTTCGGGTCATTCCTACTATCATTTCTTTTCAATGCTTTATCTAATCATTTTTTTTTAAAGAAAATATGCTTTATCTAATCATTAATAATTAGATTCTCCGCAAAAAGTTCCTGTAACAGTTATTATATTGGCAGAGAAGAGAGAGAAACCTAGAAAAAGAAAAAAGTTAAATTAGTTACAAAATGAACACACTTTTTTTAATATCCAAAAGGAATTAGCTATAGAGCTCAAATATGAAATGACAACTAGATAAATAGATAATCTTTGTGAGGCTATTCGATACATCAAACATATTTATAACTACTCCAACAAACTCTAGATCTTACGGTAAGTCCGAGATCTTCTGAAAAAAGTCCAATGATGTACGTGTTGTGTGATTCATCCTTAGGTGAGTTACATATACACTGCATTATGTGTGTGTAAAAACATTAGTCGGTGATGTATCCCCACTTTTAACAAACACATAATTGGTCTCATAATCAAGGGAGCACAATCTAACGAGAACCTTTCAGATAGCAAAGTAGGGTAAACAAACAGACCAGTGAACATCGATGAGATATTACAGAAATTAATATCATCATTCACATGAGTTATAATATACTAATAAAAGTAAACATTAAGATAGAATCCTCTAATGAAAAAAGTAGGACAAATTTTCCAATTAGCTAACTCTGAGATATTTGACCATATTTTTTATATTGATGGAATAAAAAATATATGTATGTTAAAATTTACGAATAATTCCTCTTTTAAGCTTTGTTGTTTATATATATTTTCTTTTTTTTGAAAAAGTGCATGCTATGATTTTTGAAAAATCGATTTTCTCCCTAAGAAATTAAATATTCATATCTATTTTTCTCTTTTCTTAACTAAAAATAAAGATATAACTTCTTATTATTTTTATAATGCTAATATGGTATTTGGTTTAATTGTGAAACTTTATTAGTTTGATAGTAAAAAAAATGAATATGAAAATAAGATTAAAACTCACCATATTATATCTGGTTTGAATGATTCTCAAATATATGGGTACCATTCTTAAGTATTAGTTGTGAAACTACCAACCAAATATTATATTTAGATATCATTCCATTTTTCCATTCCAAAACCCACGAACTAATTAATTTTTTTTAAAGATAGAACCAAACATATGGATACCAAAATACAAGGCCAGAGATGGAGAATTTCCAAAAGTAGGAAAAGTAACCGGCTATTGCCGGTGAAAGATGGGAGACCGTTTTCACTTTCACACGGGAAAGCCCTGGGGCCCACTTCCAGCCCAGATGCGTGGGCCCAATTCCAACAAACTCTAATATGAAAAGGTTTATCCGCTTCTATGTTTGTAGTGTCCCGTAGATTATCCATCTGTTGCCGCCATTTCTGGCATTTTGTATTCGGATGTCTTAAGCTATCACTTTCCAGTAAATATTTTCTTTTGGCTTTGTTATTAATAAAAGAAATTAGACATATAATCGTTTAAATGCATAATTGTTACAATATTGATTTAGTTGTTATATATAATATTAATAATTTTCTTACATGGGATGTTCTTCAATGAAAATTAAAATTCTATACAACGATTTACATCACATGTATTATCCGAGTCGTTTATTTTAATTATATTAGTATATGCAGTGCAATTCGTGAATTTAATTTTAGTTGTTAAATTGGTGGTATTAATTTATTTGAATTATTTTGAGTTTTTTTTCTCGTAAGTATGAAACATTGTAGACAAAATTTGTAGAGAAGAATAAGTTTTGGGAACTTATCCCCTGATGAAAATAATCACAGTCGCCTCTGATGAAAATTATTTGGATGATTATTTGAGCTAAAACAGAACATTTAAGTATGATCATCTAAGTCTATAAGAATAATTTAAATTTCACAAGTACCTAAATAGAGATAGTTTATCAAATATGATAATCGAATTATCTCTCCTTTATGTTTGTAATATCTCTAGTATGTTTCGTAAACTAATATTTATGAGCGAATTATCTGGTATGTCAGCATGACATATAATTAGGTGTTTTACTCGAATAAATAAAATAATTATGTCGATGTCAAATAAGATTGAAAATTGACTATTGCCACCTGGGGATTAGACTAACGTGATATATATACTTTTGAGTTATTATACTAAGTGGACCTAACCTAAGGCTGTCTGTAATATGGTTTTGCTCATTAGAATTTATTGATAACATAGATTTTAATGTCCCTAAAATTCAATAATTTAAGTTAGCTAGACATGATTAACTTTGAATAAATACACATTTAATATTTCTCGCTCAATTTCTTCATCATTCCTCTATTGCCTCACGCTTCCACTGTGTTTTCATTGGATCCACGTTTTCAACTTTTTGATATTTGGTTTTACCTACCAATTGGTCCTTTATTCATATATAAAACCATATGTGATTTGTTTTCTGAAATGAAGCAAGTAGCAATTCCTTTAAAAGACCAATTGGTATTAGTTGTTAATATAGGTGATTTCCTTTTTTTCTTTTTACATTTTTATAATGTGAATATTGTCATAATTCTTCAATTGAGTAATGGATACGATCATTTATAATTTCAAGGACTCATCCTCCATTTAAACTAGACGAATAGATTTATATGATATAACAATTTCCGCAGTTGCATCAAATTAATATATACATAATTAATTGGTATGGATATGGTTTAAATGAATTATTGAGAATACAATTGAGCAAAATGAAAAGGGTGTCTGCCTGCCTTTGGACTTGGATTTCTATGTTTATTACTTCCAAGGCCAGGGCCTACTTATTTGTACAATCATTTCTAGAATATAGTTATAAAATAATTAATTTTTTTTGGTAAATGATTAACTATAATTAAAAAATATTTATGCAGATATTAAACAGAAAATGATGAAAAAATCTCAATGTGTAACACGAAGTGAACATGTAACACATTGTGTAACAGAAACTCCACAACGAACGAAAACAAGAGGTGGATGAAACGTAATTCCGACCAAAAAAAGAAGTGAATAAACTACATGGCAAAATCTCTTTAGAAGCGTTGAACACAGCCTTTGAAAAACAAACACAAGAAGCTCAATTTATTTGCAAACAAAAATTACAAGTAGGCCATTTCCTTTAAGATATGACTATATATCTTCTATCTAATAATGGCCTCAATCAATAAAGAGAACTAATTAGGAGGCATCACCATAATACATACGAATAATATCATGACAGTTGATCCAAGGGGAACTGGCGAATATCAGCAGATGCCATTTTCCATATCTTAACTGAGGCGCTCACACTGCCTCCCGTCGCGTTGTTGAACACCAACACACGCGCGGCGCCATCGATGGCCTTGGTAGGATATATTCTCGACGTAATCACCCTTCTTCCTCCTTGAGCAAAGCTCTCCACAATCGAGTGATCCACCTGAAATATGTTGTTCTACATTCAGTGAATGGGGGAAAAACAAAAAACAGAACGACACCAGGTAGTTCACGCACCAACGATCTGATGGTGAACTTTTCGCCCTTCAAAACAGGGACACTGCTCCCGTAGACAATCTTGTCGACATCAGCCGCTAGCGACGACCTGCAACAGTAGCACCAGTTAATTTGTAAACAGACAAAAGAAATAATCAACGCTAAAGCCGACCTCAATTCATCAGCACAGAAATGGGCCTCTGTTGTGCCATTAGCCCCTTTAGCAACGTAGAAGTAGATCGGTGTGAGCTCAGTTAGTCCGTCATCAGCAAGAACAACAATGCCGAACGGCCCCAACGCTCCCCTGTTGCGAGCACCG
>AYJT01101378.1:0-16085 GCA_001278415.1 Ocimum tenuiflorum
GAGCTGAGAGGAGGAGGAAGAAGACAAAGATGAGCGCGGCATTGAGGTGGAGGAGAGCAGACATTAAGATTGAATTATTCAACCCTAATCACTGAGCTCTGCACTTGATTGATGACTTTTGTTGTTGCTTTTTATATCTCCTTTTTCCGTATCATTCCCGCCTTTTGCTTGGATCGGACGGCCATAACCAGGAGCTTCGCTTTTTAGACAAAAGTTGGAGCGATGGTAGCCACTTTTTTGTGTGTAATCCACCCGCATTAAACTATTGATTAATTTGTTTTTAACACAATTTTTTACTATTATAATACATCTTTCTCAAAAATCTTATAACAACAAATTTTTTTCCCTCACTTATTGAATTATTGAAGCAAGAAAATGTTTTAATTTGGATTTTAGTAGAAGTAAAAGATTTAGGCAAAAAAACTGTGTTATTTCCTTAAATAGATATATGAATTATTATAGTTACAAAACTTTCAAAAACATATTAGAATTGTCAATATTCAAAAAACAAATCATAATCGCAAAACTAGTGAAGTATCAAACAAAATTTGCACATAATGCAACCTATCAAGATAAAAATAGTGCCTCCTATGAATATGTCGAAAATAGTAGTTTTATATTGGCTCATTACGCGACTCAAATAAACTCCTCATGGAGTCTCATTATTCCACAAAAAAAGGCAGAGAAAACCAAAAAGAGATCTATAATGTAGGCAGTTATTTGTTAAAACTAAAATAAATTAATCTATTTGCAAATATATGGTGGTATAGACGAATACAATATGTATATTTTACAAGCCTATAGTTTCTTTTTTCTTTTTTTTGAGAGAGACAAGCCTAAAGTTGTAAGACTGTAAACCCTTCCAAATATCACGAGACAAATAATTTTTAAGAGCAAAATAACCCAATACCAAATACAGTAACATTTTACGAAGCTCTGATTCTAAATAACTGAGATCTGAAACGCATGGATTACAGCAATTTGTAACCTAATAGGGGGTGAGCATTCTTCTTACTCGGTTCGGTGATAAGATGGGAATGAGCGCGGCCAATGGCTGAGATCATCGAACGAGGAAATTTAAACCCAAGAGCCACCAAGATTACTCGCCTCGAGTGAAGTATCTTTTTCGAACCCGGTCTAATCAGACCACCATGAATGTATACCAACTTTCAAACTAATCTCTTTAATGCCTAACTGAATAAATCTGGATGATGCTGTGTAACTTCAATAATGCTGAATAGGTCCAGCTACTATCTCTGTAGCTTCCCGATGGAATGCAAGTACACTGAAACTGAAACGACTCTGCAAAAGGAGTGATTTTGATGATCAAGACTGCACCAAATTATAAATTATAGGGCTGCTGCCGGAATGGAAGAACCAAGAAATGTACTCACGTGGATCCGAGAAAGAAGGCAAGGGAAAGATGAAACCCAAATAGGAAAACAGATACAACTGCTGTCAACAACATTGCAACTGATGTGGAATACACCTGCAATAATATATGTACAAGATTATTTCCTAGTGCTTGCAACTGCACTAGCATAGTCGAGAGTGGGAGGCTAAAGAAAATGCATCGAAGTTGTAAACATAAACACTTGCTTGATAGGCTACAACCTCATAAATTAACAGGACGTGAGAAACTACAGGCTAATGATGAAACCATCTATTCAAGTTTTTACATAATGTCATCCAGCAGAAGAGCGGGTTAATTTAGCATAATCTTGGCTTCAGTACCCAAAGGAGCTTTGGTTTCATATCAGGAATAAGTATCTAATTATCTGAGCTAACAAGTTGAAAAAAAGTATCACTCTTTACCTTCACTATGTTGTCGGCATATTTCATGACCATTGATACAGCAATGCCACTGCATTAGCATCAACTATATCAACAATATGATCGAGAAAATAGAGATTAATAATATAAAAGGTATCCATGAACAATGTTTTACAGCAGAAAAGTAGGTGTAAATATAGATGCGAATGGAGGAACAATGATTTTCTCACTATATCCCGGCTGCACGATATAATTTTCATTTTGATGCCTATAACCAGAAGTTTATTATATACCGTCTCAATTATAAGCGATGATGTCAATACAAAATCATAACAAGAGCTTTAACCCAGCCCTTACTTTTGAGGGTGGGAAGTAAAAAAGAGTTATTAATATAATACCAGTTATATTTTGGCACTCAAAGAGTAGAAAGAGTAGCATAATTAATAATAGTATTTAGGGTGTTATGATAGAATTACATGTCATCCATCAAGAATACAAGTTTGGGGCATGAGAAGGGAACCAGCACAATTAGCATGCAGTTCGTTAATTGACACGTGTTCATATGAAATTTATTAACCCAGGATAAAATTCAAATTTAATATTAATAGCAAATAAACAGGTTTTAAGAAATAAGTACCTCAGAGCATGGTTCAAAATCATGAGAACAGTAATGAATGAATATCCATGAAAGAATCCCCTGCAAAGAAAAACAAAAAACACACTTCTTTATACAAGTAGTACACGTAATTTTTGTCCATAGAAAATTTTTACTCTATGTAGAATTAAACAAATTAAGGAGTAGTTTCAACTTACTTGTTCATAACAGCATCAAAATCTTGAACAACAATCGCAATAGCATTGAAAATCATCCCGAATACATATAACCAGAAGTTCTGAACATTAATGTTCCTTGAAGGCCGCTTCTTAATTATAGCCTAGACAATAAATACGTTAAATAAATCTCAGCATAAATTTTCAAGCCAGTTCATTGAGAAGATGAAAAGCAATATAAAAAATATCACGATGCGAGGCTGAGACGACATGTTCATCATCAGAAAAAGAAATAAGTCAAGCATACGTAAATCCATCAAGAGTTTACCAGCTGAGAATGGCCGACGGGTGAACTTAGATGATTCTATATTTTTCCTTGAAAATAGAAAAAGATTGATCTAGAGATGGAATATATGTACTGCAGATTTACCTCGGTGTAGACTCCAGCAAAACCACTAAGAAGAGCCATGACCTGAAATGATCAACCAAGAATTACAAAAAGCTGCACTCAGAGAAGACATTAATAATATAATTACACTCCACTTACGGTCAAAAGGAGGGTAAAGATGGACATGCTTGCATGGACATAATTTGGTGGGACATGTCAATTACTGACTTATAGTTCTTTTCTCTTTTAACAATTAGTGACTAAATTTAATAGGTTAGTGAAACAAATCTTACTTTGCCCACAAGGAACTTTGAGGATTTTGTTTTTTCATATCCATTTTTCCATTTAAATCCCAGCCCAGAAAGAATATCAACATACTGAAGAGAATTTTACAATACAGGGAATCCATTTCGTTCCATCTGAACATCAATGTGCCAGGAGATTTTGGTTTCAACTTACAATTGCCATCAGCCAACCCTCGATAGGTGTTTGCAACACTTTATCTGAACTGAGTAGAAATAAAGATTATTAAAAAGTAAGGATTTCATAAAGACAGTTTAAAAAATAGGGTTAAAATTCCAAGATAAAGCAAAAAGAGAAATCTGGAAGGATAAAGAATGCATATAAGTGCGTTTGTGTTTACATTTATTGGAACTAGACAGCATCGCTCGATATAAAGGATCAAAACAAAACTCTAACAAACTTACTTGGAGTTGAGTTGTGCTGTTGTGCATCCTGCACAAAGTAGGATGAAAGCTGCCCACTGAATCTCGCTCAACCTGTTAGCTTCACATTAGTTATGTAGGCTTGAATTATGAACAGCCATAACAAGCAAACAAATGTCAAATTTAGACTATAAAAAAATTGAAATTCTTGAGATGAATCGCTAAGGAGTTCATGTCAAGTTGAAACTCCTTAAAATAGGAAACTTAAACTCAACAAGAGTAAGGGCTGCAGAATGGCTCACTTTCTCTTGAGAATGATACGGTATAGTACACCGGTGCTGATAATGTTAAAGTTCTTTAGTATTTGGTAACCTGGAGCATCTACATATGCAAAGATGTAATACTGCCAAAAACAGAGATTGTTAGGCAATAGAGTCCACAAAAACAAACTCAAACACTGAGGATTTTGTACACAATGATGAAAAACCCACTTGAAGTAGATTCTTGATGAGATAGAGAGCTGCAGGAATGGGGTACACACTAACTTCATCCCACGTGGTACTCAACCTAAAGGATGATTTGAAAGCAGGGAAAGATACTGAGTTAACTAAGAGAAGCAGGATTCAGGAATCTTCATCCAACTGTTGAAGTTCAAATAAATTTTGATGTCAAATTTAGCTGTTCCAGAAATTCCACCCAAAGCATGTAATACTCCAGAGAATTTGTAAATTTTTTGCCATTGGAGTTTTTATGAAGATAATAGTAGTAATTTAACTTCATGATCATTTGCTAGAATCTGGCAAAAAATAGAGCTTGCAATAGGACATGGACTGAGACATCCTTTGGTATGCAGTTAATCAGATTATACATCCAGAATTTCTATGCAATTGCGCTCACTCTCAATAAGTTGTACCCTATAACCTTTCTAAACAATGTATAACAGAACTCAACATAGAAGTTAGTGGAAAATGACTAGCAATTAGCGAAAGAACAAAACCTGTTATCATCAGTAACACCTTCATTCCTCCAGATTCTCGCTAATGCCGCAACTGATAGAGTGCATTTCAAAGTTTCTACCTAATCAGAAATAACTGAGTTCAGAACACTCTTCAAGAGAAGAGTCTCTTCACAAAAGTAATGGAAAAGTAATCCACTCACCAAAAAGTTAGCAGTTGTAACACTGTACTCATACTTCCCAGCTCTCTTTGACCAGACAATGAGAATTGCTTGTGAACTTGTAAGAATCGTCAATGCTAGCGTCACAATGGACCTGTTTTCATGGTTAATCAAACACAACAGACAAGGACGGAAAATTAGGATTCCCTAAGCAGTTGGTACTGTATTCCTAAGTTGTGTAAAGCAATTGAAAACATCCATACTTGAGCTTCCACTTAGAACGGTCAGCAGAGCTGCCCACTAAACCAACCAAATTACTGGGAGGGCCTGCATTTCGACAAAATATAAGAGGATTCTCTCATAAAACACCCATGGAAATGATAAAATATGAAGTCGCGTACAACACCTGAATGAGGCTTCCCTCTCAAGCTCTCGACATCGTGAACCGAATCCTCGTCTTTATCCTAAATGACTCGACATAAAACAGTAGACAGTGAGAGAAGCACATTTTCATTTTTCAAAGACGATATCATATGTTGCTGAACTGGAACTGCGGAATCTCCAAAATTCAGTGTGAGGTGAACACGAACTATAAAAGAGAAACAGCTCAGAGCACGAAATTAAACTGTAATTGGGCTTGAGGAAGCAAATCAGTAAGAATGCGCTGCGTGATCCAAGACCAGATAGAGAGGCGTTATCAAAACAGAAATTTAGCAGCCGCGAAAACATAGATGCAGATAGTAAAATGAGTACAATAGAAGCAGGCAAACCTGATCCTTAACTCTTCTGTACTCCATTTCTCTCTCTCTCTCTCTCTCTCGTTCAGATTTGATTATTGCACTGCAAAATTCCTCTTTCAGTTGGAGAAGAGGATCTAAAATGTGAAGGAGCAATGAATCACAGCATCGGACCAAAATCCTGCTGCCCACCGCCTTTTACTTTCTTTTTTTTTTTCTTTTTTTTTCTGGGGAGGATTTCTTTTATTAGTAAGTAATTTTGTATATTCCCTTTACAAAACAAAACAAAACAAAAAATTGTATATTTTGAAATATGTTATAAAAAACTGATGAATCATACTAAAATAAATAAAAAACATATTATGATCATAAATATACATAATTACAAAATTATATAATGAATAGCCTTTAAATTAAATGTTTTGAGAGAGATAAAATGAGTGACATACAATTTGTAGTATATTCACAATATATAATTATTATTTTTACTTTCTTATAAGAAAATTTCGATTTTTGGATTCTAGAAATTGAGAATAAACGTTGCAATTTTTAAAAATAACCCTAAAATTAATTCTCATAATTAAAAAAGTAATTGTCTTGTCTGCGACTGACATCAATTTACTCCCTTTCTATTTTTCCTATTATGGTATCCAAAACCACTAATTTCAAGTTATTTAGCTGATTTTGTTTGTAAAATTTCAAACTCTACCTAATAATTTGGACTATACTCCACCCTTAAATCCGACCAAATCGGACCGAGAACATCACTTAGAAAACGAAGATGAAGGGAAACCTATAAAGCTACAAGGCTACTGGCACCTAATTATAACACATCTAGTGCGGTAAGAATTTGAAGAAAATGAATATTACAAGATGGGTTTACAAAGCATGATTAGCTGCAGCTATCAAATCACAACCAAATAAATCCAAGAAAATACAAGAAAAATAACTTAAACAAACATTCAACACAGAAATACAGACAGACGAACAAACAAGTTTACAACAGCCTCTCCGGGTACACATGCACTGAGTTATCCTCCTCCGCCTCCATCACCGGTGTGGTGAAAACGAACGCCAAATCAGCATCTCAGCAATGTTACTGGTACAGAAGGAGAGCTCCTCCCGATTATCTACACTTTTTTAAGTCACATAAATTAGATGTGTCCACCATGTTCGTAACCATTATGACGCACTTGAACAATGAAATGGTTGCAAGGCCGCAATGGAGTCCCGTGTCCCAGTAGACCTGATATTGCCCACCTCAGTTCATGAACAAAACAACATTTACATAATCGAAGAGGTACACATTGCAGGAACATGAACTTGTCCTGGTTGTCACTTTAGCCGACAATTTTGCAAGAAGCCAGAACTCAACGAAAAAAGAGATAAGAGAAGGCTAGTTTCCATATAATAACAATCTCAACTCGCTCTTTATTTTGTTTTGAAATAATCTCAAGAGCAGAAGGTGAAACAAAACAAGTGATAAAAAATGGGGCAAGATAGTTATGTAGTTTATGTAATTTAGGCAGAAAGTGGCAAGCACCTGTAACATGTTGAATTGGAAACTAAATAGCTCCAGGGGCATCCCTCATGCTTATGTTTAAGCTGTTTCGCATCGTTCGCCTTCCAATGCCGCCGTTCCCCTTTGTCATCATAGCAACGAATTCTCCATAATCAATCCTTCCATCCTACAAATATATTCCATCAGAGGTTAGCAACTGTTGTATGAGAGCGTTAAAACACATTTTAGTTGGAAAGTAACCAATTATGCATATGACTGTAAATGAACCGAGTTACTCAGATCTTGACTTGAAAAAGCTCGTTTAAACTCATTTAGTGAAGCTTGCTAACTAAACGTGTCAGACTTGAGACTTGAGCTTGATAATATTGGAATTCTGAGCTCATGAACAAGCTCGACAACAAATATCTTGACAATTGAGCGCTTTTAGCTATTCATTTGATCAGCATGTAAGTGATCTTGTTGGTTAACAATAAGGAGCGAATCCTATATCTAAGAGAACTATGCACTGCATGCATCGAGGATCAATAGCGTGCCTGTAGTTCAGTACAGTATCATAAGAATATAGACACTTGACAGGGACAAGAATCATAAGCATGGACTATAACTTACATTATCTTGATCAACTTCTCTGATGATATCCTCGATGTAAACATCGGTCATACTGTGTTCTTCACAAGCTTGTTGAAGTTCATCGATGGTAATATAACCACTTCCATCCTTGTCAAAGTATTGGAATGCAGCCACAAGATGTTCTTCACGTTCAAGTTTATTCAGGTGAATTGTTGCAGCTATAAACTCCCCATAGTCGATAGTTCCACTATTATCTACATCAGCCTGCAACAATAGCAATAATAATTTAGTTAAGACATTGGCCTACATAAATCAAGTTGGATAATTAGCTCTATGGAATTTAAAGCAAACCCTCATAATGGTATTTCTATGCATCTAAGGCACCATACGTCAAAAATTAATACGTACATTGAAATTGCAGCAGCAAAGGTTGCATTTTGTGGAGATAATGATTTTTAAGGAGGGGCTGATGTCATAAGGTTTGTGTATAATTATAACCAACGCTATATATCTTTCACCAACGGACATCAGAAAGGAAAAGGAGCTGAAAATTGGTCAGTGCAGTGAGATTTGTGGAACTAATCATGCCTTTATGCCTATCGTCGTAGAAGCAGTTTGTAGTGATACATTTACCCATCTCTACTTGATCAGAATCTCATATATAGTATTAGTAATAACTCCTACTAAGCATGTTTGGTTGGCAAAGTATAGAAGAATCCAGACTTATCCCTTAAGCGCATTGATCACTAAAACAATGCAAAAGGTAATAAATTTAGTGGGAAAAAGGTTGCCATACTGCATCCATAAGATCTCGTATTTCTGTGTCTTTTAAGGTTGATCCATATTTTCTTAATCCAGCTTTAAGTTCGTCAAACGTGATTGCTCCGCTATTATCAGTGTCCATGGCTGCAAACATCTCTTTTAAGCCAGCAATCTCTTCTTCTGACAAACTTTCAGCTATAACCTGGAGGGAAGAAGATCAACTGTGCGATTTAACAATGGAACTTAAGCAATTTACTCTAAGAGGTATGGCATCAATAGTTTACAGTTTAAAATCATCTGGAGGACATTTTATGGAACACTGTTAGTGAATTATACATACCCGTAAAGCCATTTTCTTCAACTTATTCATTGCAGAGAACTGTTTAAGACGAGAAAGTACAGCAGGATCAAGAGCCCTATCTGGTGCGACACCATTTTCACATATCCAAGGATGACCTATATGGTTATAAAAGAACAATCAAGATAGTTAGCTTATCAACTCAGTAAATTAGCGTAAGCTGTTGTAAGGAAAAGGTGTGACAACTAACAAGAATCATTCTCTCACTCGACATCAGCTGCTAACCGAAAGTTCACATATTTACAAAGCTAAAAAGTTCTTTGGGTGATAAAATCTCCTCAGAAATTGCACCCTACATCTCTTGTTACTATAGATATTTGTTTTATAAACTTCCGACGAATAAGAACATATATCAACTGTGTTTAAGACATCAAGTTTCCAAATTTTAGTGAAAGATAGACCACAACAAACAAATCAAATAGTAGCTATAACAATTTCAGGAAATGCAAACATACACAATACTTCATGAGCAGTCAATCGCTCCGAAGGCCTCATGCATAACATCTTCCGAATAAGATCCTTGACACTTTCTGATATCAGCGGCCATGGGTCAGAATCAAAATCAATGTGACCCCTCAAAACCGCGTCAAAAATGCCCTGTTGAGTTTCTGAAAAATAACCAGAAATCATGAATTTAATGCTCCTAGAGATGAAACTTAGAAATATGTGTTACAAATAAACTTACCAGCCCAAAACGGAGGAACACCACTTAACAATATGTAAAGGATAACTCCTGCTGTCCAGACATCTGCTTCTGGGCCATAATGCTTCAAAAGAACCTCAGGTGCAACGTAATATGGGCTTCCAACAACATCAGTGAAAATCTGACCTGATCAGATCAAACCATGCTTTGAAGTTAGATGGAACTGAGCTGCGCTACTGAAAAACCAATTAAAGAGACCAACTATACCTGGCTTGAAAAATACTGAGAGCCCAAAATCAATAGCTTTAAGAGAAAAATCATCATCCTTGTTAACCAACAAAAAATTCTCTGGTTTAAGATCTCTATGCATCACCCCGAGTGAATGACAAGCCTCAACGACTCCCACAATGATCTTAGTCAACTGGGCTGCCTTTCTCTCACTGTAGTGGCCCCTCTGAATTATGCGATCAAACAGTTCACCTCCGGCACAGAGCTCCATGACAATGTGAACATATAAATGGTCCTCATATGCCCCCTTAATAGTGACTATATTCGTGTGGCCAGCCAGATGGTGCATTATCTGAATTTCCCTCCTAACATCCTCAACATCTTCTTTCGAAATCAACTTCCTCTTCGATATGGACTTGCATGCATATTCAATTCCAGTGGAGATCTCAGTGCACAAATAAGTAGTGCCAAATTGGCCTTGTCCTAACTTATGGCCTAGAGTGTAAAGGTCGCGGATGTTATCAGTCTTGTGACCCAAGACAAAGTAAGATTGGTTGGCAGAACCGCGGTTCATGATGCTATCTTTCTTAGGTACAATGAAGGGTGTGTTAGTGGTTTCCTTGTGGTTTTTTTGGGTTTCCTTGGGGGATTCTTGAGCAGTAGGGTGTTGGGAAGTCAAGGTAGTGGGTGAGTTATCGTAAGAAGAATTCGAGTGGGTCGATGATCCTTTGCACTTGGAGTTAGACTGCTCTTGAGGCTCGTTGTAGCCCTGAAAAGGTTTACCTCCAGATGTCCGACGGCATGTATTGCCCATGAAACAACTCAAGCTCCCCTTATTTCTCTCTGTCTCTCTATCAGCTCAATTTATAATATTTTCTTTCATCAATGGGAAGAATCCGAATTAATCTGACAATTACAAACAAATTAAAGGTAAGAATTGCAGGCTTGCAGCATTAGCTCGAAATTAACATCAAATTCAAAACTCCATAGAAATATGCAATCACCAACATTTTCTTCCAATCCCAATTCCCCAGCCACAAACTCCAACCAGTCAATCAAAGCAAAAATAAGCTACAAAAAAGGAACACATAAATATTCACACACACAAAGAGTCAACAGAAGCAGAAAGAGACAGCTGAAGCAAAATCACGAACCAGATCCGTACTATAAAACAAAAAATGGCAATAAGTGATGGTGAATAGAGCACGAAATACACGAAATGGCATCCACAAACTCAAGCTACGAATGAAGCAAACAAATCGCACAACTAGGAAACAGACAAATCATAGAAAGTAAAAGGCACGACCTCTGCAAAGTAGGATAATAATGAAGAAGAAAAGTAAAAGGAAAACGGATCTAGCGAAAATATCAAAGTTTAATAAAAAGGTACCAGTGATGAAAGAGTCAAACTCCTGTATGTATGTATGTGTATATATGTGTGTATCATACATATGAAGTATGAATAGCCCTGTGTATGTATATACATACCAACTACAAAAATGGATCAGGATTCAGGGAAGCTCCGAGGAAGACGATGTGATGAAATCTACACCACCACCTTCCAGGTTCCTGCATTTCTTCCTTTTTAAATAATCGAAAAAATCTGGTTAGATAAATATAAACAATTATTAATATTGGAACAATCAGGGACTCGGTCTGGATCGGGTAAATGTTGGATATGATGAATTGATTCCGTATAAAGCAAATAAAAAAGTGTTTCATCGGATACTAACAAACATCGAGCATAAACAACTAATAATTAGTGACCTAGCAAGTAGGAAGTGGTGGAGACCAACTCATTTCAATCTGCTTTCCCATTTTCTCCCCTGACAATTCCAATATTCCTTCCTTCTCAGTTCAATAAATTACAGATAATTGACAGCTTATTCAATTCTAAGCAGTGAGAATGAACCATCAAGTTAGGACAAATTTGAGTTCTTTGCGTTGTGAGAATGAACGATCCATGTAAAGTCTTTCGATGACCCCAAACTCAAACAAATATATCGAAATATTAAGTTTTTCAAAATACAATACTAGATTTATACTTAAAACTCATAATCTTTTTGTCTGTTTGACATATTATATATACCCAACTCAAAAGAGTGGAGACAAAGTTTTAGGAGTGAGGAGAAATCCTAGAGGGATTTATGTATGATTGATTACTTGAAAATGGCGAATTGACTCTTAAGTTTTCGAGCTATAGCCAAAAGGATAAGTAATTCGAAATTGGACTGTAAAATATGAGTCATATCGAACACTTTGAACCACTTCAAAAGGGGTCTCTTTTTCGTTAGCAATTCCAAATAGTCATTGATTGATGTGCTAAATGTACGGTTAAATTTTCAAAACAATTAAAAAGAATAACACAATTTTTATTGACATGGGCAATTAATCACACACGAACTATAATACAATCGCATTGTCGAATAACATAAACAGGTCGAATTAAAAGTCAATTTACACCCTTAAAGGAGATGAAAGGTGATAGATCGACACAATATTCAAATATCACAATTACAATATCACACATACGTAAAACACCCTCGATTATTTAACTCAGGCTTCAAAGTCTGTTCGATCACCGGACTTAAGCTCATCCAAATGGAGTTACAATGCTCCTTCATTTGTTCCATAGGCATCTCGAGCAGAAATTCGAAACATAGAAAAGAAAGGCGCGACGATCGATTTAAAATATCTTTTCTAGCAAATCAACTCATTAATCTAATTAAATGTTCTATACAATAATACAATCTCTCATCTTCTATTGAAGTGGCATACAGGATGATTTCATAGAAAATATATAATTTGAAAATTTTATTAGCAAATTTGGTCCTAAAAATATTAAAAGATATAATTTTAAATAAAGTTATGTTTTTGTACATGAGATTATGTCGCACAATTTATGAAGAATTTTGGTGCAACTAAGCAATCTTTTCCACATATCATGTGAGAGAAATGGGCGTATTTACAATTAGAGTTTGGTTACAATCAAACTCTTTTTCTGAGTTGTGAATTTATTTTTCTAATAAAATTTGGGATTTTAGCTTCATTTGTTTCGTATCCGAAAAGATATGTAGTCTATAAAAATTATGAGAACTTGTTTGCATTTTTCTAATTTAAAATAGAGAAAAAGTATAGATGAATTTTGAATGTAATTTGGATGGAATCATTTTTTTCGAAAGAAGAAAACATAAATAAATAGAGGCTTGGACTCACTTAGATGAATTGTCAACTGTGAACTTGTATACTCTTTTCAATATATATACACAAATAACTGAAGAGTTTTATAAACTTAAGAAACAAGTAGAGTATATAAATTGTGCGATGATGATGAGTACGTAGTATTATTTTATAACTATATTTAATATCTGAGTTCATACTGGACCCCAAAATTCGAGGGGCCGGGCCTGCACTTACGATCATCCAACTCGCAGTCTCAAATTCATGCTTTCAGTTTTGTCTGCCTACTTCCAACCTTCAGTCAACATGCATTTCCCACCAACTTCATTTTCCACCTTTTATTTCACTGCAACTCTGCAACGTGAAAAGAAAAACAAACACCACAAGCTTTAGATGAGTAAATATCAGTCACTTGACTGTTTATGTAAATGATTGAGTATATATACCCACAGCTCGTAATATTTGAGAGAAGGAAAACAAAATTTGGGAGGAGCAAATGGTTGATTCCAAGGGCAAAGTGTGCGTGACTGGCGCTGCTGGTTTCCTCGCCTCGTGGCTGATCAAGCGCCTTCTTCTCGCCGGTTATCATGTCGTAGGCACTGTCAGAGATCCGAGTCAGTTTCCTCCAAAAATCAATTAACCCTAGCTAGACGAATGTCTCCGTATTGATTTAATCTTCGATTGCAATGTAGGCGACGACAGCAAAATTGCGCATCTCCTGAGGCTGGAGGGGGCGCGGGACAGGCTCCGCCTGGTGAAGGCCGATCTGCTGGCGGAGGGGAGCTTCGACGAAGCTGTTTACGGATGCGAAGGAGTTTTCCACACTGCTTCGCCAGTGCTCGGTGTGCCTAAATCCGATCCCAAGGTTAGGCGAGAACAAATTCTTAATGGATTCACGTTTTTCTTTTAATATGTCGGTTAATTGCGTGTGAATTGATGAAAATTGGGTAGGCTGAGATACTGCAACCGGCGATCGATGGCACGCTGAATGTGCTGCGGTCGTGCAAAAGGAATCCGTCGTTGAGGCGCGTGGTACTCACCTCCTCTTCTTCGACGGTGAGGATCAGAGACGATATTGATCCGCTTGTACGTCTGGATGAGTCTTCATGGAGTTCTGAGGAGCTCTGCGAGAAGCATAAGGTGATTAATGTATTGCATTATTAGGCCATACATCCCCTATTATATAATGGTGTTAAATATTGTGTTATATTGTGCTTTATATGTCCTTAATAAATAAAGATTCTGTCATCGTTAATCTCCCTTGATTGATATACATTAAAAATTCATGCAATGTTACACAAATGTGTAACATCATTGTGTATCAAGGGATCTGAAATGCATTTCTTTATGTGCACGGATACAAGTCTGATTCACACTGTCTTATAGTTTAACTTTTTTATAATAATTTAGTTAATATTTTTTTTCTAAATTTTAATTTTGTACGTTTTAGTTCAACTTTATATGTATTACACAATTTTTATTGAATCTAAATCAAACTCCATGTTATTATTAATTATTCACTATTAGAATATTTTATAATAATATTTTAAAAATAATTATATATTCTTATTGGATCTGATAAACTCACGAAAAATTCGTAAAAACTAAACTAATAAAAGCACACAAAATAAAGATTTCTAAAACAATATAAACTTCAACATGTAATACGGAGGGTAATACAAAAGTGTAATGATGAATACACACCGTATATTTACATTTTCAATAATCAGTGTCTTTGTCATTTTTCCCGATAAATATATGGAATGGGAATTTCATTTAGAAAATATGAAATCATCTTTTATTTAATATATGATATGCTTAAAAAAATAATTTAAATCAAACTCAAAATTTTCTAACAATTTAAAGAAAGAGAAAAGGACAATACAGAAAAGATCCAATGCAACTCAAAATAATTATTCTTGACCAAAAAAAATCACCAAATTGAATGATAAATGCCTAGGAGAAAAAGAATAATTGCATTTTGCCTGTTAATCAAGTTTAGTTAATGAATGCAATATATTCTTTAACTTCAGAGAGAAAATATTAAAATAAAGCATATCACTCTATATATAATTAACTCTTTTGTTGGTAATTTTTTTAGTTGGGGGAATGGTGGTGTATTATATCTATCTCTGAACTTAGCTCGATTAATAGTCTTTACACATGAGTGTTGTCTATTATTGGAATTTTTCTATAATTAATTAATTTAACCTCTTTATAAAGATGAGTTGTAATAGTTGAGTGTAGCAGATTTGGTATGCATTGTCAAAAATTCTGGCTGAGAAGGCTGCATGGAAATTCTGCAAGGACAATAAAATGGATCTGGTCACCGTGGTCCCCTCATTTGTGATCGGACCCAGTTTGCCCCCTGTTCTGAGCTCTACAGCATCCGATGTGGTCGGTTTGCTCAAAGGTACTTGTACGTACGCACATGTTATTTGCAATCGAAAGATGAAGCATCATTTGCTTACATATTATAACCGCTATTGCAGGGGAGACACATAAATTTGAGTGGCATGGAAGAATGGGATATGTTCACATAGATGATGTTGCATTAAGCCACATTTTGGTGTATGAGAATGAGAAGGCGCAAGGCCGGTATCTTTGCAGCTCTAGTGTTTTGGACAATAATGAGTTGGTAGCAATCCTTTCATGCCGCTATCCAACACTACCAATTCCCAAAAGGCAAGCAAAACTTATAAAACTATTCTTGCTCCAATCTCCAATTTTTCAATTACAATGCAAACTGCCAGCATTTTCAATTATCCATATGTCATATGTTTGTTTCATAATTCATCAGTTTCACGAAACTTGAGAGACCACACTATGAGTTGGACATGTCGAAACTGAAGGGCTTGGGAATGAGGTTCAGATCAATTGAAGAGATGTTTGATGATTGTGTTGAGTCTTTAACCATGCAAGGCCATCTCTCTCCATCATTGAGCTAGAGAGGGAGGAGAGTTATAATTGTGTGCTTCCTGTTTATAAGCCCTTCTTATATTCTGCACTACGTGTTCTTGTTATTGCTTCCAACAAATAAATGTCAATTATATGCCATTTAATTTTGTGTCAGTATGGATCTAGGAGATAAAATATTATTGATAAATAATACGCATGTTCTCGCGTATAATCACCTTACATATTTTTCATAATAGTGTAAGCACAATTAATAAATAATGTATTAGAATCATATAATGGTTTATTATTTTCACATTACATATTAAGACTAACAATAATGGCGACCACAAAGCCGCATGATCGCCGTCCAGTGAATAAAGGAGATTAAAAAAAATATTAAATTCAAAATCTGAAAAGAAGACCAATCATGATATGCTGTAGACGAAGTCAAACCAAGTGGGGCCCATCACCACT
>AYJT01101393.1:0-10095 GCA_001278415.1 Ocimum tenuiflorum
TATTGGTCCCTCCATTTGATGGGCTCAAACCCTAATTTTGATGGACTCTCTATGTGGGCTGATTTAATGGGCTAGGAATTAAATATCAACTTCTTGTTTATTTAATTTAAAAATAAATTTAATTAAATTTTCAAATATAAATAAATTGATATTTAATTATTCTTTTTTTAATCCACGTGTCGCAACTTGATGGGCCGTGAATTTTCACATTTCTACAATAATATTTTATGAAATTGTTAGGTTTGAAAATCGTCTAACCATAGTATCATTTAAGTTTAGTACTACAGCTAGATGAACGAATCTAAAGTGGAGTCAACTTGATGCACAACAGAATGAGGAGTTCAATTCTTTTGGTGCGAGGGTGGTGCTCTCGGACTACAAAGTGGATTCCACAACCAAATTGTGCTCTTAAGACCGAAACTATAGGAGAATGAGTCCTAAGTACACCTTTGAAAGGCATGTATAGAGTTGTGTTGATGCACGACGTGCACGTGCACGACACAATAGCAAGTCAAATTCTTTTGGTGTGAAGTCGGTCCCACAAGGCCAAAACTATAACAAGTTTTTATGGATTAGGATTGGCCTTATAAGAAGCTCAGTTGGATTATATTAATGGGGTGTGAAAAATGAACAAAGTTAGTGGAGAACTGCCTATTTTTCATGGGATTATGGCGGTCACTCTGAATCAAGTTAAAGGCTATCCCTTATTGATATTTTTCATATATTTTGCGAACTAATGAGTTGGCTTTTTTTTTTAGGAATCATGAGTAAGTTTTTATTTACAAAAATTATAACGAGTTTAGACAAATGATTCCTCATTTTGATTGATTACACTTGCACAAACGGGTATATTGATGTAGATTTTTCCCTCTCCCTTTCAGAATTTTTTTTTTAAATACCTATAAATACTTGCAAGCTATCGAAGAAAATACAATTATAATCACTAAATATTAGAACAAATATCAAAGGCCCAGCTTTAGGCCCGTGCAATTGGATCAGTTGCACAGGCCCCCAATAAATTCGGGTCACCCATTCCTTTTCTAAATACCATATGTAATTAAGAAAAAAACTATGTTACATCTTTTTAGGTTTTCAGCAGGAAACAGAGCTTTTTTGGGTGGCACATGAAATTTTCAAAGCCATAGGAGGCTCTTCGATATCTAGCGTGACTTCTGCAAAAACAACATCCTCTTCTTATCTTCTTCTCTTTCCAACAACACTCATAATCTTTCATCTTCATTATTTTTTCCTTTTTTTTAATGAAATCTTCAAAAATTACCTTATTTTTATTGAAAGTTATGGATCAAACGGCTCTTTCATCCTCATCCTATAAATTATGTTCAGGAATCAATATAGTAACTACAACAATTAATACAGGTAATAATTAATATCTAATTTTAATTCTTGAACCTTGTTTAATAGATTTCTTATTTTCTGTTTTTCTTTTCTAAGTTCTTTTGTGTAAACATTGATTTTTTGTTCTTATTGTATGATTTTTTTGGTCATTTGTAAATTGCAATGCACATGTCATCTTAAAATTTTTGGAGTTACGTGCAAATTATAAGAAATGAGTTCTTAAAATGAAACGTCTTTTACTATTCGATAATATTCTATAAATACAATTAAAATATTGATAGAGATAGCGAAAAATGTATAAAGGAAATCTCAACAAAGTGAAGAGCAAAATAATACTTCGAAAATCAAGATTAAATCGATAACCTTTTTTTTTTCTCAAACAAAAATGTTAAGGCAAGAGAATAACGTTTGACTTATATGATCTATTTCTCTAAAAAGTATAGTTTTTTTTTAGCACTCTTTGAAGCAAATTCATCCATCAAGTCTTTCTTGTCCCATCATCGATTGCATATATGACTATAGCCAATTACAGATGTAGAAATTGAGTATCGTAGGGGCTTCAAATTGAATATCGCACTTGAGAGAGGGCTCAAATGACACAAATATCATTGCAATTCTTACATAAGATTTCCGATCAAATACGCCTATTAAAGAAATTCTCCAATTGCCGTGGGGTCGGCCGACCCCATAAGGCCAAGTGTAGTGTCATCCCTTACTTCAACAACTTTAATTTTGAAAAGTTTCTTTTGGAAGAAGTAAAAGTCACAAGAATAATGAACAAAATTGTGAAGTTGTAGAAAGAAACTTTTCAAAATTGAAGTTGTTGAAGTCATATATGCAATCGATGATTATGGGACAAATCACTCAACAATGTACAAACTTCTTCATAAATTTATTAAGAAACATTATGCTATAAAAATAATTATTATACTATAATTTTTATCCATGAAATATTTATGCATTGTATAATGGCAGCATAACATAAATTATTATGTATTTACACATATAAGTAACAAGGATTGAAATTAGTTTCATGCATAATTAGTCTATCATCTCATCTCAAAGTTCAACTAGTTAGTAATTATTTTTTATCTAGGTTATGAATTTGAGTTATAGTAGGAACATAAGGATAGGATTTTATGAAATATTATTTGTACTCTTAATTTCTTAGTAGTTTCATGCATAATTATGGATTTATTTTTCAATTCACCCCTTAAGGTTATAATGCACCGAAAATTTGGATGAGTTAAATTAATTCTTGTCGCCGATCAACTGAAATAAAGAGCCGATATTTATTTTGATTTCATGCATTGAAGATCATTATCATGAGATACACTCCTGAATCAATATACTTCGTTTTTTATAAATAAATTTTGGAAAAATATTGAACTATAATACAAATTATGCCCATTTTGTCACAAATAATACATACTATGTGAAATTTTAAATAAATGTACAAATTATTCAATATTAGTCAAATATAGGATAACTTCAATTTTTGGGCACACAAATGGCCGTGTTTCCACGTCACTCAATCTTAAACCACATTATTTATAATTTAAAATTTTGAAAATATTATTTCCACATCATTTAAGATTGAGTAACGTGGAAATAAGTCGAGTTGACTCAGCATTCTGACGGAAATTGAAAACATCGTATATTTGACTAATTTTTCATAGTTTATACATTTATGAAATTTTACATAATATATTTGACAAAAACGCATAATCGTATTATAATTAAATATTTTCCTATAAATTAATGTACTTTTCGATATACATATAACACGACTTTCCCACCAATAAATTATACATGGAAATTGTCATTTCATTTGATAAATGCATCTCTGCCCAACTCCCTTAAACGCAAATCTCTACTTTGGGCTTCTTTTTATTCTCTTTATTTATTCAATGCTATTTTACATCAATACAGGCATTATCTTTTCTCTCAAATTACACGTGCCATTTCTATTTCCTTTCACTCATCATTTTCTCAAAAGTCATTTAATACATTATTTATTACCGAAAGCAATCTAACTCCAACTTCAACGGTCCACTAAATGAAACAACAATTAGGTTACACTTCACACTGCAACTTGTATAGTTATTTGATCCACTCATATATATTATTATTCCCTCGTCCACAAAAAACGAAAGATAAAAAATTTCAATTTTTGAGAAATATATTTCATCGCAATCAACAAAAACCAGAGAACAAAAAGATGAGAATTTCTTTACTTCTCTATCACCAAAATGTTCATACACAATTTTCATAAGTTGAGACCTCTTGAATGCTCAATCAACACAAAATACGAACCTAGATCGTAATAAGGAATATAATAATATTTGAATTTCAAATAGTGGAGGTGACTATATGGAATTTTTACCACTCTCCAATAATCATCAAGGATCATCTCCTTAAGATTAATGGCACTATGGAGCAAAAGATCCATCAACATCATCTCATCTCTTTCCAATGTGAAGCCCATGATTCTAATATTCTTCATGTATTTCAGTGGACTCGCCTCGTCTTTCACAGTCGCGTAGTCCTTCCAAAGATGAGGTTCATGCCAATGATGATTACAGAATGGGAAATCTACGTATCTCGAAGTGTAATCAATCTGTAGTTGAAGAATATTTCGAGTTCTTATTAGGCCAAAAGTACAATTCTATATAATAATATGCACTTAGTTTGTAATATATTTTGAAAAAAATAGAAATAGTATTTAACAAAATCACATTATTAGCCTAAATAGGTTTCTGCATGAAAATTAAATTAAGTACTTACTTTCAAAAGGAGTTCCTCCAGGGAAGGTGTTATGTGCAAGAAACATGCAAATGAATCACGAGTTTTGCTGCTTATTTTTGAGAACATCAACTTCAATTCCTTCAGCTTGCTAAACTGGAAATTCAACTTGCTAAATATCACTCCACTACAGCATAAACCCTGCATGAAAAATGACATTAGTAATATTCTCAATTTAGTACGTGAAACGTGAAAGATGGTTTAGTTCTCAATTCAAATTTTTTTTTAAAAAATCTCAATCTAGGATCTAAAAGATTCCAAAATTCTCAATCAAAAACCTGAAAAGATTTCTAAAATTTGTAATCGAGGACTAAAAGCTTATCAAATTCTCAATTATTGAGGTCGAAAATTTGGGCATCTTTTGGATCTTGAATTGAGAATTCGTCTAACTAAATCATCTTTAAGATTCTTAATTGACAATTTTTCAAAAAGCAAAACTAACATTTTTAAACTCCTAGCACAATATTATTATAATCAAGAATTCTAATAATAATAAGATGAAGACACACCTCAATGAGCCAACTGTTGACTGCAAGAATTTCAATATCTTTGATGGAAGAGAGAAAAGCCAAAACATCTTCACAATCAAATACATTTCTACCCAAACCACCTCCAAAATCAAGCCTCACATCCACCAAATTCGGAACGTTAAGAAACTCCACAAGTGGGAAAACTCCCTTGTAATAAAAGGAGTTGAGCCTATTTCCAGACACCATTATTCCAACAATGTTGGGACAATCGACCATCTCAAAAGTCTTGAGACTCTTGCTCGACTTCACATCAATACTCTCCAAATCCTCGCATTTCTCAATCTTCAAGCTCTCAAGATTCGAGCAACTCGAACACACATCACTCACCATACCTCCCACAAGATGGGACACTGATCTAAGATGCAAAATCTTGATGCAAGAGAAAACGGGCCGACAAACAAAACTCGCTTCTTCAAGAATCAAACCAAAGTATTTACGAGGTCGTAATAAATTCTTGAAGTCTAGCAGAAGTTCTCCATGAACTCCCTTTGTGAAGACAGCGAAGGCCACGTCAGATGAGCCGAGGTGGAGCTTCAATGTCTGAAAACTGTGGCTTGAATTCGACAAAGATCGAGTGATCTGGTCGATCATGATCGTGATTACCTCTTCATGGGCTTCGTTGTAATCCATATTTACGCGAAAAGGGCCCATTAAGCTCCTCCAAGAAGACGAAAATAAGCTGCTTTTAACTGCCTCTTTGAAGGTAAGCATTGACATTATATGGTGCAGGATTTCGTTTGGTAAGTTGCTGATATGATCCATTTTTCTTTCTTTGCTGTGTGTGTTTGATCAAGAATTTAGCAAGAGAAACAGAGGGATCTAGGATATGGTATGGTGCCAAATTTTGAAGTCTAATTAAGATCTGTCAGTTTAAAACAAAAGTAGTTGTGCTTTGCTTTTATTGAACTTGATATTGCAATTTGCAAATACATATGGATACAGGCAACTGAAAGGGATGTATTTGGAATATATCTTTGGAATACATATATATTGACAATTTCAAATGGGGGCCTACGGTTTCTTGCAAATTAAGATGATCACATATATTTTTGTAATTAAAGAAAAATAAATGCAAAGTCTGAACTATGACTAGGATGAGGACAGGTTGGTAGACTTTATGGCTGCTTTAATATATAGTTCAAAGGAGCAAGTACAACTTAATAAATCTTTGACAATTACGACTTTCTTCGGTCGGTACGGCAATATTCCAGGATCTAGGAATTATATATTTCTGCATTTTTATAATCCTATTTCCTAGACTCTTTTAATGGTAGATTATTTATTAGGGATTAGAATATTTTGATTATGTTAGAAACCATATCAGTAATATAGAATTAATCTTAGAATTTATCATTGTATAGGTCTGAATTGTAATAACATAGGTTAGCGAAGAGCTGAAGTTGGAAGGTTTAAGACTTAAAGAATTTCAGAAGATCATGTTCTACTGCGGTAACTGTACCATAGCTGTGTCAACCCAGCTGTGAGGTTTTCAGCTGAAACTCCTCAGCTATGAAAAGAATCCGCTACAGTTCACTCTGTACTGACAGCTGAGCTTAAAGACGAGATTGACTCCAAAGCTAACTTTCATAAAGAGAGTTGTCATCCGAAAAATCTTTATCTATCAAGTTAGAAGATCAGCCCAATTGTTTAGACAACTGAGACAAGAGAGGGATATTCAGAGTTGACTTTTGGAATATTTCTTGAAAAGGCATTCTAACAGTGGTATCATCCAGCGGTCCATAGTTGAAAGCTGACGGACCGGTGGATAAAGTTCTGAAAAAAGTCTTTTGCAAGTAAAGCAACGGCTCTATTCCTCTAATAACGGAGTTGACTATTCAACACAAGCTTTCAATTGCCTCTCAACGACTATTATTCAAATCCGACGAGTATAAATAGTGGAGTCAAAAGAAGAGAGAAGACAACTGAATCTCCATCTACTCCAAGTCATTTAACATCTACCTGCTCACTCTCTCTTCCAAGCATCTAAAGCTTTCTGAGTCTAGAATCGAGACACCGAAAAACCTGGAGCTGTCCATTTGTCCATTAACTAAAGGTTTCCAAGAACCCCTTCTTCAGACTTCTTTATAAGAAAATATATCAGTTATTCCATTTCAAGTTCCTGAAGAGAGCAGAAATCTTCATCCCGCAGACCTAAGAAGCCTAGGAGTGAATCCGGTAAAGTTTCAGAGGACTACAGTGCTTGCAACCGAAATTGGTTGTAGCTTCCCGTTGGAGAAGAATCTTAATTGTAACCGTGTACAAGACAGATTAGTGGATTCCTTTTTGTGGAGAAGGAAGAGAGGACATAAGATTTTTAGATCCAAACCTCTATAATATCATGTTTCATTTACAGCTTTCACTCACTTATTTCACCCAGTGTTGATTTGAAACTCAGCTGCCAACAGTAGCTGGAGTATAACTGAAGAAACTCTGACTGACCCTACTCGTTAACACAAGTCAGCTAAGATAAAAGGGTCTACTTTCACACTTATATTTACATGTTTTATCTAACGCTTCCGCAACTAGTCTTATTACTCTGATTTGGGACCAACATTATTATTTCTAGTTGTATGTTTCTCCATTTTTTATTAGGCGGATTGAACAAAAAGAAGATTTTATGAGATAAAATATGAGCCAACCGTTGTGAGTGATTTTGCCACGAAACGGGACCTAAAGGTGGAGCGATTGGAAATAGATGGAACACCACTTTCCTCTTATGGAACATGTATTGATAAGAAATGAATTATATAGTGAGTTGTGGTTAATGTGATCGAGATTATATAAACTCCGACTAGAGCAACAACCGGAGATCTTAATATATGATTGTTTGTGAGTGCGTATGTTATGCATGTGATTGACAGTGGTGGATGTAGAAATTGAGTGTTATGGGGGTTCTGATTGAATATTACATTGATGATATTTGTTATCTGTAATGGAGGCTCAAATAACATAACTATCACTACATTCTCTCATACAATTCCCGGTCAAATACCCCTTCTAAAGAAATACTTGACTCGCTGTGGCATCGGCTGACCCCATCATGAGCCCTTGTTTAGGAACGCCCGTGGTGATTGATTGTGTGATTGCATAATTGTATGATTGTTTTGTTATAATTCTATCCTAATCAACGACAAGATTCCATCACATGGAATGCACATTTCACACTATTCTAGAAACATCTGATGTGTTTGTTGTTGGAGTCATCGAATCATGGCTTCAAATATATCTCTCTTGGTAGACTGTTTTAGGGTCCTACGAGCTGGATTTTAAGGTGAATCTTCGAGGATCCTGAGAGGGTCTCTAAGGATGATCTTCAAAGATATTCGGTCCTTCGAGTTTTGTGAAGATTATGTTTTTCAACTGGACTGCTTCGTAGCCCGTTTTGGGCTTCTTTGAGTGGGTCGATCCGTTCCTTCGTGGGACTAGTTCAATGGAATTTAAAGTAGTCTTGGACCTTGAATGCATCAAAGTATTTTACCCCAACAATATATATATATATATAGTTTGATTAGTAAGAATCAAAATCTCTTGCTGCTTCCAACCATAATTAGTGGCAAATTTTCCTTCAAAATGATAACCACTTGTTCTGCCGGAGACGCACACAGTGTTTATTAATTAAGAAATTAATAGTTGATTTATTAGGTACATGGAGACAGCCACTAGAGGATAAATATAGAGAGGAAGTCAATTATCTTTATTAAATGCCAAATAATAATTAATCATTTCAAGGAAGACAATGAATGCTCGATCAGATATCAACTTTCCCAAATGAAAACGTCATTCATATGCGCTTTTACCTAACCACAGCGTCGTCAATTAACAGTATTGCATTAGCAAGGGTAATTATTTATGTTTGCGACTTTTTTGAAATCTTTATTTGCATTTTTCTTCCGTCTCTTATAAAAAATTACTCATATATATTATATATATGATATGAGGTTATGTTTGTCATGTAATGTCAGTGTCAATTTATGTTTAAATAAAGCTCGATTATATCATCATTTCAAGTTATAGAGGGAGCACCCGCCTCATTGACATCAATCTTGACAAGTCTTTTTTTTCCTTTTTGTTTGAGAATAATTTGCTTGACAAGTTAAAAGCTCGTCCTACACAATTTAATGAAAAATAATTATCGATTTTACGTAGGCTTTCAATTATCATACAGTATGAACACTCTACTACTTGATTGTTCTTTGTAAACATAGACATAGTGCACCCAATCGGCCATTAGTGACCACATATTTTGTCAATTTGTATGTCACAATTAAACTCCAGTTGAGATTAATAAATCTTAATTGGGGTATTGTGAAGCGTAATTGAGATTAATAGATCTTATTTGGATGTATAATCCTAAGTGAGATCAAATAAATCTAAAATTGATATTTTTTATTTTTTATCCGTATTTCTTTAAATAAATATTGCATGATGGATATTATATTAAAGAGAATGAAAGGTGTTCCGATTTGATATATTTATCATTTGCATCATGGGAAATAAACCTTAAAAATAGATAAATTTTATTTTTTTGTTCATGATTTATAAAAGATATCTGGGTATAATGCATATTAAATAATGAAGCACGCAAAATATCTTCTAACTGAAGAAGATAAAATAAATAATACACATATAATAAAATAATTCTAAAGCCATAAATTTTTATTGTTCTCTTAATAACGATAAAATGAGAATTTCAAGTATAAATTAACAATTTAAAAATTTGAGGAATTAGATTGAGTGAATATTAAAAATGGAGGAATTTTAATTGATACTAATCATATGAGGGTTAATTTGTCCCATCACAGTAGTCGGAGAGTCAAAGTCTCGCAAATATAATTTTGATGCATTATCATTATATATTATTTTGATATATACTATAAAATAGATATATTTATTAGTTAAATATTAATTCAAAATATAAATTATAGATTAACATACATTTTCCAAAAGTAGCGATGAACATTATTATTTATTACAGAAACTCAAATATTTATACATGTATTTGTTTGCACAAAAAATGAAAAGTAGGCTAGAAAGAAAATAAGAAATATGTGGAGTACTAAAAGGTTAATAATTTTGTGTGCTAAAATAATGCAATAGAAAAAGAAGAGGAAAAAGAAAAAGACAGAAACTAGGAAAAGGAGAGAAAATATCATCCCCTGATTTTATATATGACATATTGATTTTAATAATATATAGAGAATAGTCATGGGAGAAGTGGTGGGAGTTTAAGAGATTTCAGTTTTGTGAGCATTCAATGCAACTGCCTATGTTTGAAAGATTGCTCTAAATGGAGATATATAGTTTGCAGTTCCCGTGATTATCTTATGAACTTGATAGTTGAGAAACACCCAAGCATGGTTTTACTGCATCCGCATTTACTATATATGAATTTTCATTCAACCTG
>AYJT01101397.1:0-18717 GCA_001278415.1 Ocimum tenuiflorum
AATGTCAACGAGACAAACACTCATAGTTTACCAGCGCGGGTGAAATTTATTGTAAAAATATGCTACTTGTTTCAAGAAACAAATCGATTTAGATTTTCCCGTTACACAATAGTGTTATATATTATGTTAGATCGTTTGGATTATTGATAAATGTACAAATGAATGGAGATAAATTAAGTCTGAAATAAAGAAAGATTATATTATAATTAATTTAACTTGATTGATACCTTTATCAACAATCAAACAATATAATAAAATGTGCAATACGATTATGTAACATGGAATATGGAGTGGAAACCAACACATCCAATAAAGGAATAACTACCGTTTAAATATTTTATAGAAATGAACAAGAGATTGTGTTTTAAAGTGAGGATTTTTGTTGTCCGGATCCCCGTTACACATTATGTTACATTGCTCGAATTATTGACAAGTGTATGAGATAAATAATGTCTCTAATAAAAAAGATTTTATCATAGTTAATCTCATTTAATTAATGCACTTGTCAATAATCCAAGTAATGTAATACAACTGTATAACAGCGGATTCAAATCAAAATTTTAGGGTGAGATTTACCGTAATAATTTATTTCATATGGAAAAAGTATATTTACACGTACACATTGGCTAAAAAAACGTAGACGTATAAAAAAACACACATACACGCAGTATAACACCTTTCATTTGCTCGATGCGCTTCAAGGCCTAGATTTTCGTCATCATTAGATGAAAAAGGAAGCGTGTAAAGATACAGTTAATAATACGTATGGACATTAAAAAGCCAGTTTATCCGAATCATATACGTCCAAATCATTCTATTGCTGAGCAGCCCCCACTGCTTCGAAATAGTGTTTTTCTCCTATTCTTGCATAGATGATAGACGCCTGCAAACTTCCCACTGCCTTTTCTTCTACAAGACCAGAAATCGTGACTGCCCATGTGAACACTGTTCCTCTTCTATCATTGCCGTGGTTTCTCTTGGTTGTTTCTAGTGACACGAAACTCACGCACCACATACACACACATTTGTGTGGCCTCTATATATTTCTCTCTTGTCTCTTCTCAATTTCGCTTTCTTTTCTTTTCTTTTTTTATTTTCTTTTATTTTGTCTTTTTTCCTATATTATATAAAAGGCTTTTGAAGCTGGAGGGGACTTTGTATGTGCTCTTGAATTTCAGATAGTTTCTTGAAGTTTATGAACTTTCATGGCTTCAACATTGAAGAGTTTTTCTTCATTACCACCTCATTTTGCTTCGAATTTGGAGAGAAGGGCTCACACCAGACACTCAGTTCGGTGCTCAGCCACGAGAGATTATGCAGCTGCGTTATCTTCTGATTCTGTGGTAGTTAATGGGGCAGTAGTGAAGGAGGAGAGAGAGAAAGCTTCAGTTGAATTGGGTAATGGCCATGTGAGCTCAGTTTCTGATGAGAAGAAGAGAGAGAAGGTAAAGTTGGAGCCTTTGTGGGATGATGGATATGGAACTGAAACTGTGAAAGATTATCTTGATTATGCTCAAGATATAATCAAGCCTGACGGTGGGCCGGTGCGGTGGTTCACCCCAATATCATGTGGGCCCCATTTGAGAGGCTCGCCTGTACTACTTTTCCTGCCTGGTAAAATTGTTTGATTCATGAATGTTTTTTATTAAATTCTGTTTTTTATATGCCGAGGTTAATTGCTTTTCTTCTACTCGAATAAAGTATATGTTGAAAATAGAAAAGTCCTCTTGTTCATGCAGGAATGGATGGCCTTGGACTTGGCCTTATCCTGCACCACAAATCTCTTGGAAGGTAGGTGTTTACTAAGACAAGTTTGAATCAAAATAGATGCATAGTTATTCATAATGAAGCATTGATGCATATTTGTAAACAGGAGTTCATTTGATGTTCAATTTTCGTGATACTATATCTAGAAGAACTGTTGTCCTTTCTTTTTATAGTTTACACATCTATGGAAGTTTATCATGATTGAATCTGGAACATATTCTCAAAGACAGCATAAGTGATAGAAAAATGTATCTTTTTCTGATAATTTGCTGTAGCAATTCATTAGAGTGGTTCTTTTCTTTGGTCTCAGGGTCTTTGACGTTCGGTGCATGCATATCCCAACACAAGATCGAACTCCATTTGAAGGTTTCTATTTTGCTTTTTAAATTGTTTTCAAAAGTTTCTATATAATGCTACTCATCCAGATTCACCGCTCTCATGCTTTGTATAGGGTGAAAGTGTGTCTTGGTTTTATGGGAGTAACATTCTTTTCTTCATAAATGAATAGAGTTGGTAGTATGGGTGGAAGAATCTTTGAGAGCCGAGCATTCATCGTGTCCCAATAGGCCCATCTATCTAGTTGGAGATTCCTTTGGTGGAAGCTTGGCACTTGCTGTTGCAGCTCGTAATCCAGATATTGACCTTGTAGTCATACTAGCTAATCCAGGTCTGGTTTCAGAAACATGTCAAGAAACTTTATTCTAGTTCTCGATGCGTGCAGATTAGAAAGTTTAACTGATTATTCATATTTCAGCAACTTCATTTGGCAAGTCACAACTGCAACCTTTGCTACCGTTGTTGAAAGTAATGCCCAATGAACTTCATAATACAGTTCCTTATCTCCTGAGCTTCGTTATGGGTATGTAGTCTATGCTTTAATAAGTTACATTGACCATGCTATATTTATTCTGCACCGGATGAATTGTTGATTCAACGCATCCTATCAAGATAATCTGGTGTTGTAATGTCCCACCTCGGTTGGGAGCTCATTTTTTCATGAATAATTGCAACTTGGGTTATATTCGTAGGGACATCTAGTATTCCATCATCTAATAATTTGAATTTGTTAAGAGTGTAATGCATGATTTAGCATTGGTTGGTTGCTCATCTGCTGAAACATTTCTAAGATTTGTTGTTTGTTGGACATGGCATTGTGTTAATCTGCTGCTCATAGTCATAGTTTCATGTTTTCAGACAACAATTTTCACCTTCTAAATATCCCAAGTTCTGTTGTTTTATGATAAAATAGTATTCTTCAAACTATATTGACAACGATGTGTCTTATGTCACTCTGTCTGTTTCCTTACTCCTTTTCCTCGGTGTCTCATTTTTGCATTTCAAGGAACAATGGCTTTACTAAGGATAGGGATACATATGCACATATCTTGATCCGATCCTCTTAACAGATTTCGATTTAAGAAATGAAATGAGTAATTTGCTACACTGCCTTCACATGCTTGATATATAGATTCTGTAGATGTGCTATGAATGATCATTACTCAGAGGTCCTATTTCGATGTGCTTATCATTTGGATTTTTAAGTTTTGCAAGCTGCTGTCTGAAAAGGGAGATTTTTCCCAACTTCTTTAAGCTGCAAGCATGTAATCTGAGCAGGGCCACAAAGTTAACTTAATTATAAACAATCTGCCTTTCCAAATCCAGGTGACCCCGTGAAGATGGCCACGGTGAATATAAATACAGCAGGCCCCCCTGCACAATATTTTGAACAATTAGCAGCTAACCTCACCTCCATGCTGCCTCGTCTTTCTGTAAGGACATCTTCACTCTATCGATATGTTGCTTTTGCTTGATCTTTTTTGCAGTTAGTTCCTCAGAAACAATCACATATTTCTATATTCAGTCTTGTTGACGGTACTAACTTTATTATGCAAAACATGGATAGAACTTGTCTGATATCCTACCAAAAGAAACCATGCTTTGGAAATTGAAGCTGCTGAAAGCCGGTGCTAATTATGCTAATTCTCGTCTACATGCCATTAAAGCTGAAGTACTCGTTCTAGCTAGGTTTCTTCTCTGTCTTTCTCTGTTTCCAGTACTATAATTGTTATGACAAAAGGATAAAAAAGGTGGCGTCAACGCTCTCTGATCTCCTAAAGATGATTGATTTTTCTTTAGGTTTATAGTTATTGGGATAATCTTGCTTTAATGCATAAAAATGATTTTTTATGCAATGGAAAGTAATGTAGGTAGAGAACGATGGAAAGTTTGAACAGAGTTATATTAATGATGGTTTATGCATCTCAGTGGCAAGGATAACATGCTTCCAAGTAGAGATGAAGCTTGGAGGCTTTTGAAATCGATAAAAAAATGCAACGTCCGATACTTCAAAGACAACGGGCATACCATATTAATGGTAGGTGAGGATATTATCCTGCTTCTATCCAAAATGCTGGGACTGTTATACTCCACAGGAGTAAATAACATTTTTTTTTTAATTCCTGAAGTTTTTGCATATCTCATGATCTGGCCATTTATTAATGCAGGAGGATGGCATTAATCTATTGACTATTATAAAAGGTACTAGCACATATCGCCGATTCAAAAACCACGATTATGTCATGGATTTTATACCTCCTAGCATGTCGGAGTTCAAGCAAGCAATCGAGGGGAATGAGTAATTTCCCATACAATTCTCTCTCTCTCTCTCTCTCGCTCTTTTTTTCATCATTCTTTCTTCTATATGACACTCATTGGCTAAGAAACTGACCTAGAAGATCGAGTCGTGCGTGCGTTTTACTGCATGTGTTCTAAATACGAATTCTCAAGGATGAGACTTTCTGTAACTAAATACAGATTACTCCGAAATTACACTGGTCCAGTTTTCTTCTCTACAATGGAAGACGGAAAGATGGTGAGAGGCCTAGCAGGAGTGCCAAATGAAGGTCCAGTCTTGTTGGTTGGTTATCACATGCTCCTGGGTTTAGAACTCTCCCCATTAATCGAACAATTTCTTCGTGAGAAGAAGATCATGGTTCGTGGTATAGCACATCCAACTTTGTTTACAGATCACTTCGAAAATGAAAGCAGGGAGTTCTCCTTTAACAACTACATAAGATTGTACGGTGCACTACCCGTCAGTCCCAGCAATTTGTTCAAGCTGTTCAAAACAAATTCTCACGTGCTGTTATATCCCGGTGGTGCTCGAGAGGCTCTACATAGGAAGGTTCGTCTTTTTTATAAAGTATGAATTCTGGACCTTTGATGATCATCAATGAATCAATGCATCAGGGTGAAGAGTATAAGCTGTTCTGGCCCGACGAGCCAGAGTTTGTGAGGATGGCTGCAAGATTCGGGGCCACAATCGTACCCTTTGGAGTCGTTGGAGAAGACGACATAGCTGAGGTATCATTTTATCCGTTGATGAACTTAGTTAATGACTCATTATTATAATCACTGAGGCCTTGCATATATTATGTTTGCTTGCAGTTAGTTCTGGACTACGATGACCTGATGAAAATCCCTTATTTGGGTGATCAAATAAGAAGAGATAACGAGAAGTACGAAGAATTCAACATCAGGTTTGCTCTATGGCCTATCGGTATCGTAACAATTGATCGAAAAATGTTTGAATTGAATGCCACATTGGTGTAGGGCTGGGCTGAGTGGTGAGGTTGCAAATCAAGCTATGCATCTTCCTGGACTTTTACCGAAGATTCCAGGCCGGTTGTACTACTTGTTTGGGAAGCCGATCCAAACGCAGGGAAAGAGAGAGATGTTGAAGGATAGAGAAAAGGCAAGAGAAGTCTACTTGGAAATAAAATCTCAAGTCGAAGCGAGCATGTCGTATCTGCTCAAGAAGAGGGAGGAAGATCCTTATAGGGGCATCGTCGACAGGACCATTTATCGAGCCTTTCGTGCTGCTGCGGATCAGGTCCCGTCCTTCAAGCCGTGAAAATGGCAGGGTATGAGGTAACTAAGTGTTCATAAATTATGCTTGCATCAACTCTTGCTTTTTTGTTGAAAAATCATATTGGTTTGTTCTAGCTTTTGTGCTATTCACAAATGTTGTGAATCATTTCATATATATTTACAAAGTCATTAAATTTTATGGATTTGCCTGGCTCGAGTTGTAGGGTCTCAGTGAAAAGTGAATGATGAAGAACAACACCCCTCTTGAACAAATGTTCGTATAGGATGCCATCTTGAAAGTTGAGTTGGTCTAGCTTCGGTATTGATTAATTTGAGCCAGTTCAATTATACCCCTATTAATTTGAGCTCAGCCGATTAATTTGAATCGGTTATCACTGCAGTATAATATTATTATGGAATAAGGGATTTTAGTCGATTAATTTGAGCTCGATCAAGTGGGTGCGTATCCCCCCTACCCCCAACACCTTTGTGTTACGGCCTGGCTTACCTATCGAATTTTATTACATTTTAGTTAATATTTCAATTTCAATTTTAATTTTGCATGTTTTAATTTTAACAATATTAATATAATTATTCTTAAAATATTATTATAAAACAATAAGTTTTTGATAATTAATAAGTAGCAAAATTGAAAATTTTATGTATTCTAATTTGGGTCTAACAAAATAATGTTTCCAAAATTAAAATAAAGCATACTAATTTAAATTAAAACTATTACCTAAATTATAAAAATTTGATGAATAATATGAAATATTACACGTGTAACGGAATGTCCCATTAAGAGGTGCAGAAAAATTGAACACTGATGGAATCTTTTTGAGCCTTGGACTTATAAGTTGAAAATGATGCCCCCTATTTCTTCTCTTTTTCCATTTTATACGTGGGAAATGAGGCTTGAGATCCAATAGTGTTCCACTTTAAGAATTTTATAATTTATATTAATTTTTTTTGTAAAATAATAATTTATTATAACTCAGGATAATTTTAGAAGTTCAATAAAATTTTTACTTCACCAAATTAAGGTATATAATTATTATAACATTTAACTTTTAATTAATATTTATTACTGAAGTTGATTAATTTTTAATTATATTTTGTGATTTTTTAAAAAAATTCAGATTTTTGTTTATAAGTACTAATTAGAGTGTATTATATCATGATTAATTTCTATTTTTATAGTATCTCTTATAAAATTTAATATATTTAATTGTGGAATAGGAAGTGAAATACTATTAGGGAATAGATGATCCGAAGTGGGGAAATAATGCCCCTTTTTTTTAAGAATGGTAAATGATGTCCTTTGGTCTATTTCACTCAAGGTATTTTTATTAATCCCGCGTTATGCTCCGGCAATCGTAGTAGAAAGTCGAGGACTAAATCAAGTGGTACATATTCACGAAATAATGATACATCAAATAAATAAAAAGTTTGTATAGAGGGCAATACAATAAAAAATTTGGACATATCCAAGTGATACAAAGAGGGAACCTTACAAGAAACTTAGAAAGAAAGAATCACTCTTAACCAACGTGATGAGCCGCGTTCAAGAGTAAGTCCGACAAAAATCCTCCTAAAAAGAGAGAAAACAATAAGAGGTACCTGAAGAGAAATTACTTATCATATAATACTCCCGCTGAAGACAAACTTTTTATTTAAACAAAAAACGAAAAGAATAATGTATGTTTTTTTTGAGCGAAGAAGAATTTATGTTAGACTGTTGGAATGGATCGCCTTCCACTAGGCAAATTACAAAAAATCCTACCAATTTACGTATCAAGACATAAGAAATCTAATGTTGGCATAATCTAATTATAATTAATTCAATTTTCTACAAAAATGACTTTTAAACGATCACACCTTTCTAATTTTTTATATAAATTACGAAAATAATATAATAAATTAATTTTCTTCATCATCTTCAATTTAAGATTCATAATGTCTATATTTATTTAAATAAACATGAATAAAATCGGATCCTCCAATTGAATCGGATTCCATCAATGAATAAAATCGGATTCATTAAAAAAAGTAGGCCCAGAATCATTGTTTGGACCATATATTTACATGGATCTTGGCCTAATATACTTTGCACTCGTAGGCCCAAAACAGTATAAGTAGTTGATGCCGTCGGCTTATCGTGCTGCTGCCAAAAATAAATAAATAAATAAAAGGAAAAGGACGATTCTCTGCTATTTTTTGGCTTAGGCTATGTTTGATGATACACGCCAAACGGACCCTTAGATTTTCTCTGCTGAAAATTGAAATTTAACGAATCCTCTGCTGCTGCTCCACGACCATCGCCGCAAGCTGCCGGAGTTTCACTTGTCGTCTGGCCTCATCGGCGAAATCATCACTCCCGCCAGACTCGCCGCCTCCGGTTTCTGACATCGACTTCGTCCATCTCAGCGTTGATTACATTTCATTGCATTCACTCTGTTATATGTATGTGCGTGTGTGCGTAAATGTATAATTTTCGATTGAGAAAAGCGCTCAAGTTAGCTGTTGTTATTTATGTGTGATGAATTTTATATCAGCTGATGCAAAGAGCTGTTTGTTATTTTTTGGCCCAAAGAATTGCTTCAGGAATTTGTGGAGCATTTGCGCAGGTGGACTACTTTTTGCGACTTTACATTTTTGGTACATGACCTATCATTATGTTTCCGTTACAACGTCTATACCTTGTTTATTTTTCCTTAGTAATTTGTTTTTGGAGGTTCTTTGTTGGTTTGGCAGAAGTCATGCAGAAACGTGCCACATGCACAAAATGAGTGTTTATCATGTAACAGGTAGGAGGCTTGCAAAATTGAGGAACTTTTATTGGAATCTTTCGATATAATTATGTCAGGGTTGTGGATCCGAAGACAAGATTTTGGGCACTTGTTTGTTATAGACTTTCTAAAGATTGAAGTTAAGTTATTTTACAATAGTTGTTTAGTTTCTGCAAGTCCCTGGAGTGGATTCCTATCAATTGGTTATAACATCTACCTATTGTGTAATTAATGGTTTGGTTTCTCACCGGAAAATAAGCTAAATAAAATGAAACAGGGCAATCTATTATTTTATAACCATGGTATTATTTTAAGATGCATAATTTTGCCTCAAGTATCCAGCTAGAGCAATCAAGGTGGCGCACACATGTTGGAGATGAATTATTTGAGATATTGTGGACTGGCTTCATCGAATTTTTGGTCCCCTTTCCCAATCTTGCTCGTGTCTAATAAGACTTGATGAGCTTTTTGTGTATTTGAAAATCAAAACCAGGTGCTTTATTTGGGTTTTGTTGGTTGGTTGGTTTAACATTTGTTTGGAAACTCCTTTGCTCTAGCTGAAAAATATTTTATGATTCACCTATAGGCTATCAACCTGTGTCTTCCATATTATTTGCAAGAACTTATGTTTTATTTTTTACCTTAAGTTTTGTTTGGTTACTCTGCTTTATGATCCTTCAACATGCTATTAATGTTTTAACAAATTAACTCGTGGTGTTTCTTATGACTATGGTTTCTAATGATGAATAGCAAGCTATTCTTGTCTGCCTATGACTTTTCATAACTACTATGATATATATCTATGCGCCATGAAAAGACACGCTCCAAGGATTTTTCTGTGATGCTGAACATGTTTCTTGTATCTGGAGATTTTGCACTGCCCTTTATCATAACTGATGAAATTACAGTCTGTGATAAGGTATCGCATATAAAGCCAAAGATTGTATTAATTCACTGTCCATCTCATTCAGCAACGGAGAACACTTCTGGGACTATGGTGCCAATAGATGTTAATGACAAATCAGGCTTTGAACTTTTTGATGCCACGCTAGATTGCATCAGGTATTCTCTGCTGTTCATGGCATTAGGAAGACTAGCAATTTTCTAGGTAAGTCATGGCTGATCCTAATTCCGTGTCTGATGTCTTTGCTAGTTGTTGAAAGTAATTGATTCATTTGAATTATTAATATACTCCTGAGTGATTGAGTAACTGCATAACCTTGTAATAAAAAAAAAACCTTGGCCATTGAAAATATATGAACACCACCACCTACCAACCAAGGTGAGAATGCTATATATGGAGCCACATAGTGCTTGTCCCCTGTCTCTGCAACTCCATCCAACAGGAGCATGGAGAGATACTTTTCTTGGCAAGTCTGTGGACAGGGGTGTATGAGTTAAAAGGTGAGGTCTTTTTATGCAATTATACAGTGAACTTACACATTTTACCTTATAGGCACCATATTTCATGTAGTGACAATTTTGGAAAAGCGTTTCAAGAGTTTAGTCTTTTGGGGTCCTTTTTCCATAGTTCATGGCATTTTTAAAACAAACAACAATTTTGGAAACACGTTCAAAAGTCGGGTCTTTTAGCTTTTCTTTTTTACTTCGTGTTTTTTTGTTCAAAATAACAGGTGAAATATCATGTTTTATCAGAGCTCATCAGATTTGTATAAAAATATGTAAAATTAAGGCAATATATTGATATTACTCCTTTCACTTGTTCGATTTCATGTGTTAGATTTAGGACTGTTAATAAAACGAGTCAAATCTAAAGAATATTTGTTCAAGTTTGTCTGAAATGATATCGAGCTCCAAAATTTATGGTTCAGCTTGTTTGATTATTAGTTGAGCTCGAGTAGTTTGATGTGTTTAAAATATTTGCTTCATTTGAACCATTGAAATCGAGTTCAAGCCAAGCCTTAAAATAATCAAACACCAAAGGTATGTTCAAGCTTGTCCGATATACTTACCGAACCACTTTTGACGAACAATCACAACTTTTGTATCGAGCTATTTGGTTCGAGTTTGTTGACTTTACAATATTGTGAGCGGCATTTATTGCTGGTTTTCGGCCTCTTTCTGAGAAGAATGAGCCAAAATTATGAGAATTTGGATTGAGAAACTTTTTCCTTAAAGCATATTAAATTTTGGGCTTGATTCATCGCATTTGTTCTCAATGAAATCTCATTTACCGAAAGCTGCCTTACTGAGAAACAACCCCCCATTAGATTTCTCGTACAAGATTATTTAGGAAATCTTATGTGTCTGCCATTTTTATATCTAATTAATAGAATCCATCAAGGAGTCATTTATAGGGGAGCACTTTTAAATTTATCATCTGATTTATATGTCCTATGAGAAGATTTTCTCTTTAATTTATAGACCTTTTTGCTTTATTTCCGCTACACATGCGTCTAATATCTGCAATCAACTTTGTTGAACTCTTTTCGTTGCTTTTTGTCCGGCTATATTAAATGCCTCTATTATAAATCATACCGGAGCTCATCAGTTACAGAATATGTAACAATGGCGGAGTCTCTCACTGAGCTTCCGCCGAACATCCTCTCAGAGATCTTGTCAAGGCTTCCCATCAAGAGTCTCTTTGCATGCAGATCCGTATGCAAGACCTTTCTTGATATAACATCCTCCAATCCGTACTTCAACTCCTTGCACTCTTCAAAGACGGCCCCAAATCTCATCATGCAATTGGGAGACCCCTACAACCCTACAAGGTCTATCCATTTGATTGACTCTGGACTTGATATTGCATTTGTGTTCGGTGAGGAAGTTGGGTTGAGACTTATGTTTCAGATTCCGAATTATCCAAAAAGGTATTTTGAGAGATACCATTTGCATGCTGGAGAACAAAATAATTTTGTTCTGGTTAATTCATGTGATGGATTACTTTACTTTGCTGAACGCAGTGTGTGTGAGCGCTCATTCGTTTGTAATCCCATTACAAATGAATATGTGACTCTCCTTGGATTTGATGAGGAAAGGAGTCGGCTCCAACTGACCATGGGCTTGTGGTTTGGGTTTAGTCATGGGGAGAATCAATATAAGGTGTTGAGAATTTTCTCCACCTTAACTGGTAGGCCTTGGGAAATGGGTTTCAAGCAGGAGTTTTGGGCTCAAATTCATGAGGTAGGGTCGTCTTCTTGGAGAGATATCGCAGATCAGCCAATTTCTGAGTATCTTACATGGGATACATGCTTTACTCTTTTGAATGGGACTGTTTATTGGCTCTGCCGATATCCGGAGATATCAAAATTCATAATCTTCTTCCATTTTGAGCAAGAAAAATTTGGGGAAGTTATGCCTCCTCTTGAATTTGGGACAGGTTGGCAAATAAATCAACATTGCATGAGCATTGGAGTCATTGGAGGTCGTCTATCTGTTACTGTCAATACCGAGTCCCTTGACATATGGGTTGTAGAAAAATACGAGGGTCAGGAATCTTGGATCAAACAGTTTGTTATTGATACATCAATCTTTGTAGGGCATCATCTCAGTGAAGGCCCATGGAAGCCCCTGCAAATCCTCTGTGATGGCCAAATAGTGATGATGTTGTCCGCCCTTTTCCTGGTGTGCTATAATCCGAAAGAGAAGACATTTCAGTTTATTAAGTCTGACGGGGTCGCACCTGTCTGCAAAGCTGTTCTGCTCAGGCCTAGCTTTGTTCCTCTTAAGGATGCCCTGATGATTGACAATGTGATCGTGCGGCGTATGAAATAGAAGGTACGAGTTTGCACCCTCTCAATGATTTCTAGCTTATGTTGTTTAGAATGGTTTTCTGAGTAGTTTATTAGATAAGTTTCTTGTAGTTGCTTGCATCTTATGTTAATTTCGCCGTCTTTAAGTCATGCTTCTTGTAAACAGTAGTTGCAGAATATATCTTGATCTTCTACTTCTCTTGGCGCGAGACTGTAATGATGATGGTCTTTCTGTACATAAATGCTTGACTTATATACATGATTTGGAAACAAATCTACACTTGCTTTTATTGGATAATAATAACCTTGTACGAAAATGATGGCCGCTGAAAGAAACTTAGTTGTGACATTAAAACGTGGAAAGTCGTCTACAAATTATAAATCTTGGACATATTGATCACCATCACATGACACTGTTCATCTCCTTAAGAAGACTGTTGCTTTGGGACTGAGACAGTACAGAAATACATCTAACAAAAATAAAACTGGGTCTTCCATTTAACATTTTTTCTGCATTTTGCGTGTCTTAAGGTTTTGTTATTCCTGACAGATGAATACAGAAATAGATGTAATAAATAAACAGGGTCTTCCATTTCACATTTTTTCTGCATTTTGTGTATCCAAGGTTTTGTTGTTCTTGGCATGGCATCGAGGTTGCGCTGGAGTTTTGGATCTCGGAGTGAAGGATATGCCTAATCTGGAAGGCTTATTTAGTATTCTGCTTTTTACAAGTTTAGTACTGTTTATGGAATGTGGATTGTCGGATCATTTTCAATGCAATTTACTCTGAATAAATGTATTAGATAATCAAGAATGTAATGTCTTGAATGCTGGGGTTGCAGATAACCACAAAACTTCCTTTCCATTAATTTATACAACTTTTGTGATTTCTTTTGTTCCTTTTGTTTTCCATCCGGAAACTTAGCTTCCGTTTGAAGCTTGTTTTGAAAAGCTTAAGTATCCTAAAAAATTTGTGAAAAGTTTGTTTACAATTTTTTTTAGTCGAGGAGAAAAAAAAGTATAAATGCATTCTGAATGTATTTTGAAGGGTACTTAAGATATGTTTGATTTGTATGTAAAAATGTGAAGTGTTTTGAAAATATTAATATTAGTTATTTGTTTACATTTCTTTTAGTTAAGTATAGAGAAAAAGTATAATAAATTTTGAATTGATTTTTTTGGGGGAAATGTTGTTTTAGGAAATAATGAGGTCTTTTTCCGAAAAAAATGAAATCAAAGAGAGCCTTGGAACTTGATATTCAAATAGACACGAACCCAAAACATAAACATGAAGTTATATATTACCTCAAGTTTAAGTTTATCTCAACTCGTTGATCTTGTTTTGTATTTAAAAGAAATGAAGTACTCTAAAAAAAGGTTATAAAGCAATAAATTTTGAGTCATTGCAGAGAAAATTATTTTTTGAAAATTGTGAAATGCACTTTTTCAGGAAAAAAAATCTTAAACAAATCTAGTCTTACAAATTTTAAAGGAAAATAACACTTGTAGAACAGAAGACAGGTGATCTATAATTTCCATCCTGATTCAGAGATTCACAGTGAGGAAAACATTGAGAATCAACCAAAATAAATGTAAAACATACCAAAATAAATGTAAAACATACACTATAAAAATATGTAGAGACAAGTAAAATTACAGAACGCAGAGGATACAAGATATAGAGAAACCCATTCTCATCTTGCGAACAACTGAAAACATAAATAAAATTACAAACAAAAAATATGGACACAGCCCATGAAATATTTCAAGAAATAGATAATAACAAGGGCTCAACCGGGTTCGAACCGGTGACCTATTGATCTGCAGTCAATTGCTCTACCACTGAGCTATGAACCCACACTCTGAAAATTTTAAACTTTATGGTTAAATAACTATTTACATAAAATATGTCAATTTCAAGAGAACTTGATAATGTCATCTAAAAAGGTTTGTAACACGTTCGGCTTAATTTTGGAAACTAGGCCTTTTATGGTTGCGGTTGCAATAAGGAAAAATTGGTCCAGTAACTCTTGCACTAGATAAATTTATAATTATGCAAGAGGTTTTGTAATTAAATGATAAATGTTTATTATATGATAAATGATACTGAATAACATCTGTTAGATTTTTAAATATAATGACTAAAATTTGAGCAAATAAAACTATGCATAAATTTTTATATATAAAATGCATGATTATACATAATTTAATGACTAAAATGCAAGATTCATTTTCTTGGATTAATTGCTGAAAATTGACAGTCGGGACGTATTATCATTTATCATTCAATTATGCATTATTCTCTTATAACCGCCCTATGTGTGAGGATATAAATTCTAGATCCGTGTATTTAGTATTTACCAGTTGACAGATCCCTTCAAAAATTTTACCAACAAGAAACTCAATTATGATCCAGTGAAATTGGATTTTCCATTTCAATATTGACGATATAGACTAAACCTGAATCAATAGCAGTGTTAAACCAGTCCTATCAATGTCAACCCCTTTAAAACAGTAGGATAATATCTTAACAATACAAAAGAATTACATTTGTTTCTGCCATTAACACGGCCATTGGAGCCAGACGATATGTGATCAATTACTGTACCACTGAGATACGAATTCTCATACAAAAATATTTTGAAGTTTTTATATGGCTATCGGCCTCTTATATTTTCACTTGTAATAGATATTGGTTCTATAACTCTTATGCTGGATAAGTTAGATTGTTATTATTCTTGGCGTATACTATTCCCTGAGCATCTAACTATGGATGAATGATTGAATTTTATGGTAATATTATTTTTTGTTTCATTTGTACTTGAAACTTTGAGTTTATTATATAAAAACAATTATATTGTAATAGTATTTTTCTCAACGTATTCTTTTATTCAGTTTTAATTGTAACAAAATATTAGTCAATAAATTTTATGCTTTACTAGAAAGGACTGGAGTTTAAATATTTATATTAAACTATTTTTTTAGCATTAGGAAAAATAGTTTTAATTGTTATAAAATATAATCGATTGAAAAAGAATTCAACGAGAAGGGCCCAACCGGGTTCGAACCGGTGACCTATTGATCTGCAGTCAATTGCTCTACCACTGAGCTATGGACCCAGTACATTGTCAAATTGATATATAATCAATATCTAAATTAAAATTTGGTGCTTTATGCAAATAAAACTTTCCCACCAACCCAACTCGAGTGATCCATATTCAATGTTTGTGTCCCCAAATATTGAAATAGTTTATGAATTTTTTTATTGAGTTCTTCGCAAAAGTATATTTACATTCTAATTAACAGATATTGCAAACAAAATTATTAACTTCAGGATCAGTTGTAGATTAAATCTATTGAATTTAATCTTGAACTAACAACCTGTTGCAAATTCTACTTCTCCAACTATAATCCTGCAAAAGCATTTTATGCGTGGTCTGTTGGTATAAACTTGTCTTCAAGTAGAATCAAACAAATATTGTTTTGGAACCATATACAAAAATCCAAACACTTTGTCGTTAAAACGATTTTTTTTAAAGGTTCAAATGTTTTCAATAAAATTTATGTTAAACATGTCATATTTTAGCCGCAGTTATAATTTCTAAAATGACGTCATCTTTCTACTCTAATATTTCATGTCAAATTGTTGTCAACCACGCCATGCTTTTGCAATGTATAATTAGGATATGTACATTTTGAATTGTAGTGTTGAACTGGAAATTGCATCGAGTAATGTACAATTGCATTTTAGAGTTGAATTGAATAACACCAAGCAGATTTAACTTCATATTAAATTAATAATTATAATTATCTAAAGAGTTGATTATTTTATTTACAATGGATACTATAAATGAAGAATGTTATGGTAAACAACATAAAATTTAAACTGAAAGTGGTATATAAAATGCGGGAAAAAAAAGAAAGCAATTTTCCTAAGAATTATTTTTATATGCAAACTGCCAAGTTGGTCAGAGCTAATAATTTGGTCGGGAAATTCTTTTGTGGTGTTGTGGGCAATGCTTACCACACTTACATGAGATATGGTTAGTACTCATAACTGTAGCACAATTTTTTTCCAAATTTGGCCATTGCAACTGAGATAACAGGAAGTTTGTTTGCTTTAGGAGAATTAATGTTTTGTGATATTTCTGTTTCAAAAAATCTTCCTCATTAAGTGCCATTTCTTTATGCCCTTGTCAAATAAAACGATTCAATATCAAAAAGTGAGCCAGCAGAGGTGTCCAACAACAAATTTTAGAAGCCATGTGTCACGTACCTATCAAATGGTATTGCCGACTTGGAGGCAGATTTATTTAATGTTACTTAGACAAAATATTTACTTTTGTTTTATTTAGTTTAAGATAAAAATTATTGTTATCCCAAGTTTTATTACATATGTCGGCCCATTTGTTTAGGCCTTGCTTATTGAAATTAGGATTACTTATATATAACCTATGGTTGAGAATGTTAGGAATCAAGTATAAAATTATCCCAACCTTTTTAATTTATCTCTCGAAAAGCCTTCCTCCGTTTCTTCTAAATTATCTCCCATTTCTTCTTCAAATTTCCTTCATTTCTTCAAGCAACATCAAATGGAAAATTACGAAAGTAAGTGAGGTCAGGACATCTGGAATCAATACTCCTGTCGAAAAAGCCATGCCCTCACGACTCATTTGTTGGGCATATCAAGCTTGGATAGAGCCGCTGCCTGCATGTAATTGAAGTTGACAAATCCAGGCTGGTAGATTGAGCATGCTTTGCTGTTATGATTACCAATCAACACACACTTCGCAACTTCCGCGCTCACTCTCGTCTTCAAAGAACAAGAACCACTGCTGCCTCCGAGCGAGTTCCAAGCCAACTAATGCAACCATCATGATAAGAAACATTTGCCCATTCTTATGTAAGTGGGTAGTAAAGCCCCTTCAAGTAACCTTGAATATTCAAGCACCCAGACAATAATTTTGAACTCCCTTTTAGAGCAAGAATGAAGATAGAATCACTGTGTCCTAGCTCTAAGACAATAGGGATTGTAGAGACTTTTACATTCTTCGATTTTATGCGTTGGTTTTCCAAAGAGAGTTTGCAAGTAAGTTTCTGGCACTTTGTAACCCTTCTCCAATGTAAAGTCATAACCACATCCTCCTGACAACATCATATCAAGCAACTGCTCCACAATATCCAACTCAATGTTCAAATAATTCCCAATCAAGACAAGACCAATTACCTCAACTACAGATATTCCATGAAATGAGTCCATGGTGATCAGGGCATCACATCCGTATGTAGCTTTGATAGTTCCCTTGAGAATATTATCGACCTCACCACCCACCCGGAGAACCACAGACAATGAACTTACACCAATTGAAAGTATCATGAATTCTAAGGTAGCAACAATCCTCAGTTTTGATTTGTTTGGAATCCCATCGATAACATTATTGTAAGTAATATGCTCGACCTTCATTTCATCAGCTTCTTCCCCCATCATGCCCACATAGAAATCCCCACCTCCTACAATTCGAGAATCAAGCGGAACTCGAAAAATTTCCACCCCTAGATTATCAAAGATTGATGCAGGAACCCCTATATTTTTATCCAAGAGTTGTGTTGTTCTCACTTTATGCTTAAGTTCCATAAGATCAATCTTAGTCTGGTGAAACTCATAAAAGTCACACAATCTCAAAAAAAATTGCTGCACTCACCTCAATGTCAAGCTCTTTTGCATTTTCACATTCCTTGCCAAAACTCTCAATCCATACCCGTAGCTTGTCACTTTGGCCAAAGGAACTGATGTCGCAGCCATTCTTGATAACCGAATTCGAAAAATCATCGACACCCACCATCTTCGTCTCGCACATCGACTTTTTCGACAGCGGAGTTTGATACCGAATGTCATGACCTCACTTTTTTCATAATTTTCCATTGGCGTTGCTTGAAGAAATGAAGGAAATTTAGAGAAGAAATGGGAGATAATTTAGAAGAAATAGAAGAAGGCTTTTAGAGAGATAAAGTAAGAAGTTTTGGATAATTTTATACTTGATTCCTAACATTCTCAACCATAGGTTATATATAACTAATGCTAATTTCAATGTCTAATAAGCAATGACTAAACAAATGGACCGACACATAAATAAAACTTGGAATAACAATAATTTTTATCTTAAATTAAATAAAACAAAAATAAATATTTTGCCTAAACAACATTAAATAAATCTGTCTCCAACTCGATAACATCATTTCATAGCTACATGACACTATGTTTAAAAATCGCCAGTTTAGAGGTATTACATTAACAAGCTACGTTATATTAAATACTTTGGAACTTGTTCGGTTCGGACCACACCCAAGCCGACGGGCAGGGTCGGACTCGGCCCAACACGCTAGTCAAATCAGTCAACATCCAACGACCCAACATCAGAAGCCTGGCCCACAATCGAGCATTATATCAGAAAGCACCAGAAGCAAACGTTGGATCTTTATACATTTCTGAGATGACACGTACTTCAGTATCCACTGTTTTGCGGTCACATCGGTCCCACCTTACAAACTGTGCATTCTGGTATCACCATCTTCGC
>AYJT01101398.1:0-11655 GCA_001278415.1 Ocimum tenuiflorum
TGCTGGTGATGAAGTTGCGGTACAGACATCGACGGCAACAAGAAAGAGCAGCAGTGAAGTGCTGGTGATGGTGGCGACTAGATTCGGGCCGATAGCTGCGACGGAAGGCAGAGAGATTGATACGGATTTACGGCCTGAAAGTGGTGTAGTAATCGCTCCTTTGATTTCTCCTCTTTTTTCTTTTTTTCTTCTTTTTACTTTTGATAATTTTACTTTTGCTCACTTCTTGAATGTTGATGGGCTGATTTTTTTTTTGTTGGGCTTTATCATTTAATTCTTGAACTGTTGAATTCTTTTATCCGATTTGGACTTGCCTTATATTTAATTAAGCCCCAAGCTTATGCCTTCTATTCTATCCAAGAATTCCACTTGTATTTTCTTGAAAACTCTTGATTCTTTCTTTTTTTTTAGGTGCAACAAAGTCTGTTCCGACACCATCTCCAGGAGAAGTAATTGGTGAACATGGACGGCACACGAGAGCAATAAAGAATTGTGATATGATGATGGTGCGGAGATGCACCTAATAAGGAGATTTAACCAACGATGGGGTGGAGCTTGATCCAGTAAGCTGCATTCATGATGCTCAAGGCAGTCAGCCGATGTTGAAGACTTTATGTTTGTTGGAGGTGATCGATGAAGCCGACGAGCAGATGTAGATGGCCGGCGGAAAAAATTGGGCTAGCGAGGAGATGTAGACGGCAGGCGATGCGACTTGGGCCGGCGAGGAGATGTAGACGGCAGGCAATGTGACTTGGGTCAGCGAGGAAATGTAGACAGTTGGCGATGCAACTTGGGCGGTGGAGATTTAAACGACAAACGATGCGACTTAGGCCGGCGAGGAGATATAGACGGCAGACATCACAAGCCAACAGATGGAAGAAGTAAAAATGGATGATCTTATGAGAATCAAATCAGTGCAGCATGAGCCAGGTTTCTTGATTTTGATCAGCTTGATATCAGGAAGGTTGGAGTCGTCCTTGCACTCAATTTAGGTCGTAGTTCTAAGATTACATCTTAGAGCACTATCTCGGGTTGAATCGATGAGGTACAACAAGGACCATATTCCTAACCTTCAGCCCCTAGTTGAATCGACGAGGTACGACAAGACCATACTCCTAATCTTCAGCTAGATCTTCTTCAAGTGTCAGCTTTTTCGCTTGCATTTGATATAGATTCTCACTTGCTATAGAGGCTTCGAGTAGAGCCTGATCAAAATTGTCATTTGATGGTGGGGTGTTTGCCTTTTTTTCCTTGCCATTGTGCTAAAACTAAAAATTCTATTATATCATTAATTTTTTCTTTGATGTCTGTTGTATTTATTGTTTATTATTTTTTTTCACTAACGACCAAACTTAGAACATTTCTAAGCTGTCTATGTACTCGTTAAAGGATCAAGTCAAAACGTAGTTCATGAGAACAATTTGAACTTTTGACGAGGGGGTGTTGTACACAGTTTATATTCTTGCGGGCTAGGACTGACTATTCTATAACATAGGCAAAGTAAGTGTAATATTTTAACGACATAAACACATTTGGTGGGAAATGTTAGCAGTTTAGCTACATGCACTTTCATTAGTGATTTTACCATGTAATTTAGACTCGTGCCGATAATGAGTATGGTCTTGAAATTTTGTGACATGTAGTTTAGACTCGTACATTCAAGAGTTTGGTTCTCATAATTTTTGACGTGCAGTTTAGGCTCGTGCATTGAGGAGCATGGTCATCGTGATTTTCGACGTGCAATTTAGGCTCGTGAGTCGATGAGCTTGGTCTTCATGATTTTTGATGTGCAATTTAGGCTCGTGTGTCAAGGAGCTTGGTCTTCTTGCTTATTTTTTTTCTTTTGTTTTCTTCATTTTCTTTTGTTCTTTTTTTTTCATTTTTTCTTCTTTTTTTTTTCTTTTTGGTTTTTTATTTGTTTTTTTTCTTTTCATGATATTTCTATGTACAAGAATTTTCACTTTCCTTGAAAAACATCAATGATCGACATACTCCCCAAGTTGTGGCGAAGCATCATTATCATTTTCTTTGGTCAGAACTTTTTCATTTGAAGTGATGTGGTATGAAGAGATGACTTTTCATCATTACCAACAAAGGTCAATTATGTAAATCGAAACCTAGTTCTAAGTCTTCATTGGTGAATGTTATCACAGACAAGGGATCCTCATCAACTGATTTTCCCTCTGTATGGAGATGACTTCTTACTTGATTTGAGCTTTCATGCACCATTTTGCTGGACTCAAGCGTGACCACATTTAAGGCGCCGCCTTCCTATTCTAGTAATATCTTTCTTTGGCGCACCAAATACATGATCTTGTCCTTGAAGACGAAGCAGTCCTTTATGAGATGCCCAACAAATCGGTGGTATTTGCAATATTTTGGATTAATGACTTGATTAGCCTCTTCAGGGTGCTTCATTTCTGGCAACTCAATGAGGTTTGCTTGGAGCAAGTCGTCAAAGATCCCTGGTACGTCAGAATTCAAGAAAGGGTACTTCTTTTGCTACATTTTCTTGAGAGTCAACTTTATTTATATCCTTTCTTATGGTGGGTTTAGTTTTTCTCTACGATTTTTTTTCTTAATAAAAGCAACAGGTGATGCTCTCATCGCCATATACTCCTTCTTTACATTTTCATCAAAGATTTTCCCCCTTTGTTGAAGTCTTGTCTTTGTTGGAACTTACAGGATTCTTGGATCGGTGGCTCTTTCATCCCACTGGCGAGAATGCTAAATTCCATGTCATGGGCTCGAATAGCAAGTTTTTCAAAAGTTCTTGGTTAAATCCCTTATAAAATGTATTGGAGACCCCCACTTCATCTCTTGGATGCACATTTCTATAGCAGATGCCTTGAAAAAACGATCCCTATAGTTGAGGCAGAGATTCTTCCATCTATTAACATAATCGATTATGGGCTCTTCTTTCCATTGATAGGAGTTGGTGAGATCCACCATGCTAACCGTCCTCTTTGTGATGTAGAAGCAGTTAAGGAACTCATGTTAAAGTTACCCCGAACTATCGATGGAATTGGGCTCCAGGTCAGTGTACCAATTGAAGGCATGCCCCTTGAGAGAGCACACAAATTGCTTTACAAAATGATCACTAAAGGTTCTAGCATTTTTGCATGTTTCAACAAAGTGAGTGATATGTTGCCTCGGGTTCTCTTTGCCGTCGAATTGCTGATAGTAGGGTGATAACCCATCGACATCCTCAAGTCATCGATTTATTAAGAATATAGTTTGGAATAAGCAAATGAAGACTTGGAGCTTTCCCCGTACTTGCTCTTCAACATCCGCTCAATGAAATCCTTAAGTTGATCCACTAGAATGAAGCCATTGGATGAAACATGAACTCCTTTTGGTGTAGATCTTGCCTCTTCACTCGTCGATTGCTTTGGCGTAGATCTTGCTCCATCACTCATTGATTGCTTTGGAGGAGATGTTTCTTCACTTGTTGTTTACTATGGATGAGGTGTTTCTTCTTCCTCATTTTCTTCCTCTTCTTGTTCTTGATTAGTGTGGCTTGATTTTCCTTTACCCCTTTGGAGCCTCATGATTTCAGCTCTTGGACTTGTTTCCTCAATGCCTAGCCATCAAATTTACCACTTATCTTCCATGGTTGAGGCGCCAACCACCATAACAGGAACTTCTACTGCTTCAAGGATGGTTGATGAAGTTTTAGTTGGCTTGGAAGCACTTCTCTTTTTCCCAAGAGTTGATGTTGCACTTTTCTCTGTTCGGCGATGGTCATCTTCGAAGTTTCTAGCATTCGCCTTGCCATGTTTCGAGTGATTACTGCAAACTCCTTGTAGAGAATTTGGAAGCACTTGATGAAGACATAGTTGAGTTGTTGGTTGAAGAGAAGAGATGAAAGATAGATATGGTCCCACCAGGCGTGCCAAAATCTATGGAATCAAAATCTTGCTTTAACACAAAATTCAGGTTACAACTTGAAAATTTGGATCAAAACATCAAATTTGTGGATTCTATCTCTTTACTTCATTTGATTCTTCTCTTCTAACTTGAACCTTGAATGTTCTTGATCGTTCTTTGAATCTTCAAAGGAATTTGACTCCCTTGATCTTCTTGAACTTGAAGTTGATCTTTGATAATGTTGATTCGGAGGGCTTTCACCTTGTTTCTGAATCAAATGTCGTTCTTAATTAAATTTGCTGAAGAACTAGTCACCGTTCTTCATGATCTTGAACTTTGATCTTCGTCTTCAATAGTTTGAATGCTTGATAATGTTTCTCCAATGATAGCCGACTTCAACATTGGATCAAACGCCACTTTTTCTTGATTTCTGACGAAAAACACAAAGAACGCCTTGAAGATTGCTTGAATCCCTTTAATGACTTGAGAGAGAATTTCTTTCTTTAAACTTGGGGAGTCTTCAATGTGTCTTAAGAGAGAATTTCTTCAAAATTATGGAGCTTCCAATGTGTGTAATTTCTAAGGGAATGACTCCTATTTATAGTAAAATGGGAGAATCTTGGGGGGTAGATGGCACCATTTCATTGGCTATCAAGTGTGTTATTCCATGCTTCTCAAACCCTCATGCACCTGCCATGTGTCACATTCTCATTTGGACAAAACATTAAATATCCATTACTTATTCTTTTACTTTAGGAATTAATTTTATTAAATTCCTAATATATAGAATAATTGATATTCAATTATTTAAGCTCACGTGACGTGATTTAATCTGTCATGCATTTTTTGGTGTCTACAAGATATGTACACAACACCACCTATACTGTGATTTTAATACAACAGGGGATCCAAATCCGATCAATACATTCGGTACTATTCGTGGAGAACTCGCATTATCATAATTTTTAAGGTGTGGATAAAAATTTACCATCTTGAAATTTAAGTGGGTATAAATGAATAAGTAATTTTCCCATAATCTTGTGAATTACCATTACAAAATACTCACTGGATTGAAAAGAATTATATTCGAACAAATCCTAACTATAAATTCACGTGGCGTGATTTAAATTGTCATGCATTATTTGGTGTCTGCAGGATGTGTGCACAACACCACCTACTATGATTTTAATATAGTTGGAGATCCAAATCCGATCAATACATTTGGTACCATTTGTGGAGAACTCGCAATATTATAATTTACAAGGTGTGATTAAAAATTTACCATCTCGTAATATAAGTAGGTATAAATGGATAAGTAATTTTCCCATAATCTTGTGAATTACCATGAGAAAATATTCACTGAATTGAAAAGAATTATATTCAGACAAATCCTAACCGTAAATTCAATAATCATGATCTTGGGTGGATGGAATAAGAATGGCGTGGTTGTCATTCTCGTAACGAGACAACATTTTGAAACAAAGAATATATTGTTCTGCAACGTCTCGATCCAAGGTTTGGCGAAAAGATGATTTAATGGGCTTCAATTCTATTAGCAGCTTCTTTTCGTCATCTCACTATAAAATAGTATGCTCAAGTAGAAGATTTCATTAAATCCAATTATACACTCGTAGATACATTGATTTCCAACCTATTATACTTAATTTTGTATGGACCCACCCCGAAAAGTCTGATGAAGCTGGCCGGAGTCAGTTAGGATACCATTTGTAATGTCCCACACCTATGTAACGACGCTCCATAAGCCATTCAAATTATTAAGTTTATTATAACATCAACAAAAAAAAGAGTAAATTGCATTTTGGGTCCTATAGAATACGGTCATGTTTTATTTTAGTCCTAAAAATTTATTTTTAGTTTCATACTTGTACTTTTTGTCCTAGGTTTGTGTTCAAATGCGAACTCATCCTAAATAGTGAACTATGAACTAAATCTCAACCGTCCAAATAACTCCATCTCAGACCCACGTTATTTTGCTTAAAAAAGAGAATTGTTGATTTTAAATTTGTGGAGGGTATGAAACTAATTTGAGCATAGAAGTATGGGTGGTTATCACCCATGATTACCGTAAACATCCTCCATAAAATAAAAAATATATCATTTGCAGAAACATATTTCATTTCAATGAATTTTTTCATGTCGTTAGATCGAAGAACAACTTATGCAATTCATTGATAGGATTATGTTTTTACATTTTAATTTGTTATCAAGTATATTCTCTGATAAATGAGTTAATATTAGGATTATAGTTTTACGTTTTGATTTGTTCTCAGGTATATTTGTTGAGCATTTTACCTTTCATGATTGGCATAATTTATGGATTGGAAGATATTTTGTATTTTAATTTATCTTATGTCATTTGGTAACATTAAAATGCCAATAATAACACCACTATGCCCACGAGAATGAAAGATATGTCCACCATAGCCAATAAAAGTGAACACAAAACATAATTACAAAATTCATAAACACATCAAGCAATGGGGATTTGCCCAACAACCACCTAAATATATACATCAAACTTAACAACATGTCTACAATACCTGTAAATCAATCTGTAGAAATGTCTTTAAATTCTCAAATATGGGCAGAAATTCTCAAAAAATTAAATGAAAATTGGTGAAAAAATTGTAGAGACTATGAAAAAGACGAAAATGTGTCGTTGATATAAAAGATTATGTGTGAATCAAAAGTCACGTCCCTTTAAATTCTCTAACTGCTCATTCCTCAATTATACAAAATGACTTTAATACCACATATATGCCCAAAACTGTTTCGAATATGACCACGAAAGTAAGATTCACATCTTTCTAATCTCTATCGTTCATCTTTAAAATCAACGGATGTTATTTAGTTCATAGGTCACTCACTGTAAGAGGTTCTTGCCTAATCACGTCCCTTTCTATTAAAATATTTTTTGCAATTTTAGTATAAAAACTATTTTGATATTTTCAAATTTCAATTTCTTTGTATCATTAAGAATAATATAAGTTAAATATAATATAAACTGAGCAAATAAGCACATGATTCACATAATAATTCATTGATTTTGGGACCAATGTAAATTTGGGAAAGTATCAATTACATTATAAACTATGCGCATTTTGTCAAATATAATACAAACAATCCGAAATTTCAAATAAATGTATAAACTATCAAAAATTGTTCAAATTTAGGATGAACTATCAGAAATTGTTCAAATATAAGACAACTTCAATTTCCGTCACCAGAATGTTGAGTCATGACGCTGCATTTCCACGTTATTGAATGAGGTGGCTTAACATGACAAAATTGATGTGGCTTAACGTTGAGTAACATGGAAATGCGGTGTGCTTACTTTGCATTCCGGTGCTCGAAACTTAAAGTTGTCCTATATTTGAACAAATTTCTGATAGTTTGTACATTTATTTAAAATTTCGGATAGTTTGTATTATATTTGACAAAATGCAAAGAGTTTGTAATATAATTGAATATTTTTTCTATAAATTCTACAGTGTTGGGACTAAAAGTAAATTTTTGAGACTAAAATAAAATGAAACCATATCCTATGAAACCAAAAATGCAATTCAGTCGGTGAAAAAAGGTTCATTTTATGATAGTTATTTTCTTTCGTTTTATTTGATACGCTTTGTTATTTGTTTAGATAATTTTATTATGCATGTTGAGTAATAGATGATAATTTAAAAAAAAATATAGGGCGTTACACATTTTCTCATTAAAGCACGTACTTCTTAGTGCAATATAGAATAGTTAGTGCTTTCGCTCTAAAACACACTCATTCTTTCTAGTCCATGTGTTTGGACTCTTTTTTTTCCCAATTAGTTGATGAATATCAATTATATTCATACAATTACTTTGCTCGAAAGAAATCAAATAAATCTCATGCAAGAAATAAATATATCATCATTTATACAAATAACACATAACTACAAATTAAAAAGAAAAAAAATTGAAGGATATCATGTGTAGGAGAGGGAGTGAGTTCCGGGCACCAAACTAATTATAGAAGTCTCAAAACATCCTTTCCTATTGATATGCCTATTCTCATGCTCATTTGGCCCTCTTATCAAATTCCATGTAATCAAACTAAATAAACCAAATTTCTATTTTATTAAAAAAAGGAAAAAAGAAAACCCCCATCACACCACTCTCTCAAAGATCATGAATAAAAGAGATCGAGATGATTTCGAAGACGACGAGAATCCCCAAATTGGGACAACTAGGATCAGTCCAGACACTAACACCAACGACCAAAATCCCAAAAACAAAGAGCAAGATCGATTCCTCCCGATCGCCAACGTCGGCCGGATCATGAAAAAGGTGATCCCCGGCAATGGGAAGATCTCCAAAGATGCCAAAGAAACCGTCCAAGAATGCGTGTCGGAATTCATCAGCTTTGTCACTGGCGAGGCCTCCGACAAATGCCAGAGGGAAAAGAGGAAGACGATCAACGGCGATGATATTCTTTGGGCCATCACCACCCTTGGTTTCGAAGATTATGTGAATCCACTCAAGATATATCTAGCCAAGTATAGAGACATAGAAGGGGAGAAACTCAACGTGCCAAAACAACAACAACAACGAAGCATGCATCATGATCACACCACCTCTAATAATCTCTCTTACAACTCCCTTTCTTACATCTCTCAACCACCTTTTGTGCCCACTCATCCTTTGCCCTTCTCACAGAACTCCATCCAGACACCCTCTTTGTCTCAACATGATCCTCTTGATGATCATTGGTGAAAAGAATGAGGAGTTAAAGACAGAGGTTTTGGTTGTATATGATATGTAGGAAGCTTAGTTCATTGAGGAAATTATAGAGATTGTTTTATTTTGAGTGCTCACGCTATTTCTTTACCAACTCGTTTAGTGGAGTGTGCCTTTTTATTTTTTTTATTTTTTGTTATTATTATGATGGGTATTAGTGATATTTTAAAGGAAAGAGTTTTGGGTTCTGAGATTTTGGATTATTTGATTGAGTTCTCAGGACTTATGAAATGGCCAACGCTGAAGTCAGCAATATAATTAATTTTTGCATCTTGGTTCACCCTATATGCGGTATGCAAGTGCGTGTGTTTGGTTTAGCCAAAGAAAAAAAAACCCTATGTTTCCTAAGTTCTCTTAGTGGAGGAATAACAGGGACCGCAATTGGTGTGGTTGGAGTGGTTGCTTTAAGCTATAGAGATAGGAGAACGTCTATTGTAGGTACGCGCATTTTTCACAGATATTTTGTGCCCACAATTCCAGTATTCATCCTTCATTTATCTTTTATATGTTTCATATTTTTATTTTTCTTTTAATGAGTGTAAATGAGTCGAACTATTCGCGAGCTACTCAGGTATCGATTACAAAAAAAGCTCGTTGGAAATTAAATCATTTAATAAATGCACCGATCTCGAGCCTTGAACCGAGCTCGAGCTTGGATGTACTCGGTTCATCAAGCTTGCCAACATGTTTGAGTTCGAGCTCTTGCGGGCCATTTCTTGTCCCACATCGGAGAAGGAAGAGTTTTCCACAATCTTGGTGCCTCTAAAACTATGAGTGAATCAAGATACTAAGGACGCATCAAGCTTGATTCGATCTCGAGTCGAACTCGATCCTAGTCTATTTTTCACGAATTGAGTTCGATAAATTTTCTATTCCACTAGGCTAGGTTTGTTTACACAAGTTGAAAGTAAATATACAGATGGATTCAAGCTTTACTTTAACTCAAGTTCGATAAATAATTTTGGCGAATTGAGCTCGAATTGAACTTGAGCTTGAGTCTAAAAAGTAAAATTTAATCGAGTTCAACGAAGTGTGAATGACAAATTAACTATTTATTTCTTAATAAACACAAAATTTGCGTACAATCTGATTTGAGGAGGAACGAAGTACAGTTTTGTGGATTATATCTCTAGAATTCCTTTGATTCTTCTCTTCTGGCTGGACATTTGAATGTGTTTGAATGTTCTTCGAATCTTCAAAGGAATTTGACTCTTTCAATCTTCTTGAACTTGAACTTGAGGTTTTGCAACGTGGATCCGAAGGTATGCACCTTGTTCCTAATCAAATGTTGGATTTGCTTTGAATTTGATGAAGACTTTGATCTTATTCTTCATTGATTTGAAAGATTTGATCTTGATCTTATATGATTTGTGGACGTGTTGTTTGTTTCTTGAACTTCGTTCTTCATCTTCGAGGATTTAAAAATGCTTGTCGGGAACCGAGGGGTCTTGATTCTGGATCAAACGCTAGATTTGACTTGAATTTGGTTGCTTTTCATGAGGAACAGCTTGAATCTCTACTTGAATGGCTCGAATGCGGCTTGAAGATATAGAGAGGATGTGTGTGCTTCTGCTCCTTCTTCTACTCCTTGTATGTCTGTTTCAAGTGTGTTCTCTACACCTCTATTTATAGGAGTTCATAGAGAATCGTGGTGCGATTTGAGCATATCCTTTATTTGATTTATTTGATGGAATCACCACGTGTCAACTTCTCATTGCGCCGAACATATTTAGATAAGCTTGAAAGATTTAATCATATTTTAAAATATATCAAATATCAATTATTTATTTATTTTATTTTAGGAATTACATTGAATCAAATCCCAAAATATAAATAGATTTATAATTAAATATTTAAATCCACCTGGCATGATTTGATTGACCGCGAAATTTTTCGATGTCTACAAATTGTCCCCCTAAGACTTGTTCTTGAAGAATTTCTATTGGAGAGAACGGGTCTCAAAATGAAGAGTTTTCAATTTAACTTGGGTTTGAGCTCTGAAGCTATTGCACTTATGTCGAGGAATTTCAACTTGAATTTGAATTTGATAAACAGTTTATACTCGTGTTTAAGGAGTGTTTCAACTTGCCTTGAATTTGAATGTCCAACTGGAAAACAGTATGCGATGAAAAGGCATATTATTTGATCGTGGCACGTATGCTTTGATTTAGTTGCCAATGAGCCCAAAGCCCATAAACTTTACTCATCATTTTTGATCATTTTATGAATGGATATCCAGGTTTATAGTCCCTCAGCTTCGATTATTGGATACATAATTTTCAACTGGATTTATGTACAATCTCCATCCGAATATACACGAATTTGAGCAAATTCGTGCTATTGATCTCAGCTTAACCAATCTTAATTCTTGTACTGTAAATAGTCGCAAGAATAACAGAAAGCATTCCTCTATCCCATCCCATGCATTGAAATGAAGAGCAACCATCAGCAACGGAGTTCCAAACTTATCTTCCTTTCGTATTTTGCCACAAAAGTGCACGAGAAAGACTGTTTATGCCTCTTTTCTTCTTGATGTTAGAATGCGACTGTTTATGCCTCTTTTCTTCTTGATGTTAGAATGTGACCGCCATGCAAGCTACTGTAGTAGAGCCGAAAGCACTAAGCGTTTCTCGCCGTTGGAGGAATTTTGAACTAAGAAACCCGATGCTTCTCCTATTTTCTTTGTGCAGATATCATGGCAATGAGCAGCAATGTACAACATGTGGAGAAGAGGCAGCAATTGTGTTGGCAACATGGTGACTCCAGGTGCGACACGGCGAGCAAAGCGGTGGAGGACTTCGGCTTTGATGGTGATGATGACAATGCCGGGAATGCGCGAGATTGTGGCTCGTTGTAGAGGTATGATGCAGCCGATTCATGAGAGATGGGTCGACATGGTGGTGTTGCAGTCAAGGCTAGTTGGAGAGCAACGATATGAGGTGGCGCATAGAGAGATGTAGCAGCAACAAGGGGCAGCGCGGATTCTTGAGGGTGATG
>AYJT01101475.1:0-14730 GCA_001278415.1 Ocimum tenuiflorum
TTTTTAATCATTTTATTTTATGTATACACATTTTTCTATTGTTTTAATCATAATTAAGGTGTCACTGTTATTTCATAAACATATACATTAGTGTGCGCAAAATAGATTATATTAAAGTGAACATTATGAGTACAAAGACCAGATTATCCCCCTTAAGAGGTGCTTCTGTGGCTTTCTCACGATGTAGCTGGAGCGTCTACACCCCGTTCTATTATAATTTAAACCAGATTTGGCCTCTTTTTTCGTATAAAATAAAGTGAAAATTAAATTCCCTAAAAGTATGGGTAAGTATAACCGAACTATTGATCGAAAATCAAACCAAATTAAATTGAAAGTTTTGGATAGTTTGGGTTTGGCTAAAAAAATAATTCGATTTCAGTTTAGGTTGAAAAAATTCAAAACTGAACTCACGTTTGGTTCGGTTTGGGGAGTTTTGGAACCAAAACTGATGTAACCCATGATTTTTTTTTTATTTTTACTTTCAGTTTTATACTTTATACCAGTATTATCCGTATAACTCTTCTTTTAATATTTCATAACGTTTAGTATGTGGTGAAATAGTAAAACATTATGATTAAAGCGGGAGATTTAAAAAGAAAGAATGAAAAACAAAAGTTTGGTTTCAACCGAACCGAAACCAAAACTTGATTTGATTTGATTTTGGTTCAGTTTAGGCAAGTCAGATCAAATAGTTAGGTTTGTACCTTAAGAAGAAAAAAAATGGATTGGTGATTTGATTGATTTGGTTCAATTTTAATCAAACCGACCATATGCTCACTCGTAACCCAAAGAAATTATTGTTACGCCACAAATGGTGTATGTTGTATAATGAATAAATTAATTTTTAGAGAAAGAATCCAAATTGAGATCAAATGCAAATAAAATCATTCTGCACGAAGTGTAAACTTGCTTCATATTTTGCATCGATGGGGACGAATTGTTGATTACAATGTGCAACGTGAAATACAGCATCAAATAAAACCATATTTTCTGATGAAAGTAGTGACGTTCTAGAGAACATATAAAATCAAAGAAAAGGACAAAATGACACTACTAGTGTTTTTTTTAGTGTTCTAACTTCTAATAATGCATATTAATAGTCAATGCCAAAATAAAAATGTTGTCGGCCGACCAACTTATGTCGTATAATTGGCCATTAACTGCATCGATCCTAATGATTTAAATTTATTTCAATTGAAAAAATTCGTAAATTTCCCTAAACTTTTTGGCCGACAGTAGTTTTGCACGATCTTTTTCATGCGTCTATCAGATTTTTTGTTTAATTTAAATGGCATCATTTAATAACTAAATGTTTCTCAGTGAAAAACTCACGTGACAACCGATGGCTACTAAATTCGAAGAAATTATGAAGTTTTGTAATTGAAATAAATTTTAAAACCCGCTGTTGTAATTGAAATTTGAATAAATTGTTTTTGCTTTTGTATTTCCTTTTTACTTAAACCTTTCATATTTGTACAATCTTAAACTAATCTGTCTGCCTTTCAAATCCTTTGACCCAACTGCACTAAAATGAATAAAGGGCACACAGAACGGCAATCTTCAACCCGAAACAAGTCAAAAAAATAAAACTAATTTTGGAGCATGCATGCAAAAGCTTGGGATTATATATTTATATATAAAAAAATTCTGCAATAATTAATATCACGGTTTTGAAGTTGACCTGCCAAAATAAAGTTGAGGTTGGACTTTGGTATCATTTCTAGAATAAAAAATGAATAAAGGGAGACCTATCACTACTTCCATTATCTTAATGGTGGGTGGGGGTATTGAGAGAGGTTTCATCAATTGTTAAAAGGAACCATACACATTGAAATTCAATATTGTTGACTGCATTTAATGAGGGGAATTGGGACCTTCGTGAACTGCAACACATCATATCGATATATATTTTCTATATTTAATGTAGAAAATATTTAATTTCTCGTCCCAAGATTATAGACGTACTATATTATCGATATACATATTGTATACAATAGTTATAGTAAAATAAAAATTTTAAAAATGAATGCACAACTTGCGATAGTGAAATAGAACTGCCGCCGTGATTTGCTGACTCGCGAGTCAATTTTTAGATCTAGATACTGACGTTCGGTCTGTAAATTTTTACTTTCTCAAATGCACTTATTTGAAGAAACGTATATCCAAATCAATATTAATTTGTAGTTAAAATTGTGAATCTAATGCAGCTGTCGATTTTATCTTTTGATAATAACTACTAGTCAACCCAATTAAAAATGTTCAATTTGACTTAAACTAGTTCCTTCTTGAAACCGCCCTTAAAATCAAAATTACACATTTGGAATTAAATTTGCGGCAGCTCATACAATATTTATCGACTCTTACAGCGTCTCATTGTCTTGCTAGATGGTTGTCATGTTCGATGCACTAAACTATTTCAAGTGTTCGAAATGTATGCTAGGATTTCAGGATTCTCTACTCCTTAGCTCATGCTCCTATAAAAAAATCTTTCAGTCTATACCGGATAACAACTTTCTTTTGATATATATAGTGAAGCTCCGAGATGTATAAAAAAATATACGCGTGGGAGTACATATATTTTGATCGTATTAGTGAGAGAAGTGGATATAGGTAACATAAAAATTTTACTACGCGCATATTTATACCGAAAACATAGGAGTGAACGTGTATTACAAAATCAACATGAACACATATTTATACCGAAAACATAGGAGTGATGTAGAATTTTTTATATCTACATTAATCTGACAACCCAGCAGAAGAAATTTTTGCTCAAATATAAAATAATGTACAGTTCCATAGATACACAAAATTCGGCCTCAACAAGGTCCGTAAGTTTACACAGTAGACCCAAATCAGGATTGCCGCCCCATGTCATACAATTGACGACATACATGTAAGGTAAGCATATAAAGAATCAAGCAAGATGTAGTATAACCAAAAGGCTGTAGATGGTGCTACTCTTACAACCGCAACAATAGATAGATAGATACCCTCAGCCAATTAAGGACAAGCCTTCGCATCCTTGCCACACTACTGTACAGTATTCAGGGGTTCCATTTTGTTCACTCCCCCTTTCTTATGTTGGATTCGATCGAGTCCTCTGGCCATGCGTGTGTGTGGACTGACTTCGCCAAGCATGTTCAACAGCACGATTTCTCTTTCTAATAATTCAAGATCCTTTCACAGACATTTCTGGTGACGATTTTGGCGATAACAAAGGCCGTTCATCTCCATGGTTCCTATTATCAGCAGAATCATCCAACCCATCATTACAGCTTTTCGAAGAGACTTCTTCCTTGCCGGTCTGTTGTTGTTCTTCTATGTTTTCAGATGATCCTATGAGACCCTTATCAAGATTTGGTACAACAGGATTTTGGCTTACACCCGAAGGGATGTTTCCAGTTGCTATTGTTTTACTGGGTAGTCCATCTTCCTTTGAGGTAGAGCAGAAATTGGCTCTCGGTTTTAAGCCTTTGGGGGAAAGTTGTAACCTTTTTGCCTGACACTCCTCTTTTGGAGCTACTTTGCGTTTCAATGGAAACTCTGCCAGTGCCCCGTCTTCTTCAGATGTATCCTTCATTTTTGGAGGCGGCCTATAATCCTCATCATCTTCATCATCATCATAGTCAACCAGTCCACCAGACCTTCAAATTTAGTCATAATTAACATATTTCTTCCTGGGAGAAACTGTACCGCTCAGTTTGATTAATAAAATACCTAGGCGACGGATTATCCGGCAATTGAGACCCATTAACTAACACTGGAGGTTGAGATTTTCCCAGTTTAGTGCTTCCAGTACGCGTGGACGCTGAATCTTCCTCATCACTGGAAGAATGACAAATCAATTAATTATAATCATATCGACCGTTAACAAAAACCCATCTTTAAATAAAAATTAAAAAAAACCATTACCTGTCCTCATTAAAATAATCCTCCTCTTCTTTCTCCAGAGCTCGCTCATCTAACCGTTTCCTTTGGTCTAACAAAGTACCAGCGCTGGTCGTACCAACACTTTCGAGCGACTGCAATTAGTAATGTGTCATTTGCAGAGCAGCCAAAATGTGATGCATAGACCACAAAAGAAAGGATAATACCTGATCATATTTAACTTTTAGTGCATGAATAGAAGGGAGAGATTCAAATTTTGCCAGCTGATCCCAGAAAGTATCCACCAAGTATCGTAGTAATACTTTCAAATTCTCCTGAAGAAGACATGCATGAGAAGAAAGAGGAAAAAGTAAAAGGTGCATACATCAATCATGCAATGCAAGCAAATATGCCAAAAATGAAATGAATTAAAAACCTTTCGGATATATTCGAAGAGTTCAAGAATTGCAGAATTCAGAAGATTGTAACGATCCCCGTTAGCAACGAATGCGTCTACAATTGGTCTGAAAAGGTTGTTCTTTACTAAATGATTCATTAGGTGCTCATCCTGCAAAATTTGAATAATAATATATTATTAATCGGATTATTATCAGGAAAAGGGGGGAGGGGGTATCCCTGTCCTATGAAGTAAAGTTGATAGGCAGGTTGAAGACAGAGTAATAGTATCTCATAAAGAATCGCAACACAATCAAAGCCAGAGGACCATGCAGTTATTTATAATGATTTAATGGTTGTTCAGTCATTTCAAGTGGAATAAACTAAGCATCGAATCTCTTCTATCAATCTAAAAGAATATAGACAATGAGTAAAATAGAGCAATGTGGATAACTTAACTACCAAATTATATGCCTAAGGATTTTATTAGCATAACTTCCGATCGGAGCAAGTCTCGGGCTCATCAAAAGGTCATTATGTTTATATTTAGTGACAGAAAGCAACGGAGTAAGAAACAATACAATTCACTTACACCGCGAGAAACAAGTGCCCTCACAAATCTAATTGCAGCAACAACAAGATATTTCTCTCTTCTTTTCGTCAGGTACAAAACCTTATCAATCACATTATTAAGAAGAAAATTGCATCTGCAGCAAAACAAAAGAAGGGTTAAAAACGAGTCTCCATTACTTGGACAAAACTCAAGTGCAAAAATATTACTTTATCCTATAAGGGTGCTGCAGAACGCAGAAGCATAGCAGATCACAAAGATTCAACAATATTTCAGGCTTCACAGTTCTTTGACTCCTGGACCCTCCATATGAGTTCTCGGATTTGAGGCCACTTGGATCACCGCTATTTGACTGGCATGATGATAATACATCAATTAATTGGCTCAAGTGCTTCTCATAGAAAATCTCAACGATATTTTCTCTCTGCAATAAATTGAGACCGTTAAACGCATAAATCAACTATCCTCCAGAATCAGGGGAAGCAGAGCGAAAAGCGAGGAGAAACTCATACAAGAAAATTATATGGGCAACCCATCTCAACCGCAGCCCCCTCACCCAGGAAAAAGAAGAAATAGAGAACATTAACATTGATATAGTACGGGAAATTTCAGGACATACAAATGAAAAAATAAATTGGCTTGAAATGCACTGGGAGGTATAGTAATATGTATAAATAAAAATTCAGCCATACTTCACATCTGAATAGTTATCTTGGTTCAAATATAATTACAAGAAGCCTGCTCTTCACTTCATCATACAATGAAAGAACAAAATAAAGACTCCTAATTGTGACGATAGTTGCATAAGAAAACAGAGGTAAAAAAAAAAAGTATGAAACAAACACCTATACAAGAAACGTACTTGTGCTCCTGGTGAAGAATCCAAAAGACTGCGAAGAATTTCGAAAAACTGGCAATGCATATTATCTCCGTAATCTGTAAGCATATGTTTCACCTGCAAATAAGATGAGTGTCAATTTACTTAGAAAACTATGAAGTTATTTTGGAAAAGTAGCTGGTCATTGATCATTGATGAAAGAGTTTGACGGAATATAACCAAAACAGGATTGGCTTTGATGATCTTTCTTCGCAATATTTTATAGTATAACCCACTAGACAATGAATATTGTCCAGGCCAAACAGCACATGAGCATATAAAAAGTAGTCATATGTTTCTAGATACATCTGGACTTCCTCAAGGAAATTTTATTCCGCTGTTACAATTCCACCATATTCCAAAATCAATGCTAAATCCATCAATATTCTTACAGCCCACCACATTTCACCAACCAAAAGAAGCAACAGAACCGGACGTAGAGACACCATTGTATCAAGGTTTATCAGTAATCTAAAATGCCTTCTTTGAAAGGAAGAAATAATTTGTTCATAACCTTTTCCACAACATCCTCTTGTCATGATACAAATCCAATCAAAACACCATAGTTATTTCCCCCTATGCCACAGATTGGTCTTAATGTGGTGTGATCAAAATCTTAACTCAACTAATCTAGCCCATATCAGCAGCTAAAAGCCAATATATGATCATAGAAATAGATAAGTAAATGAACTCACCATAAGTCCAAGAAGAGCACCTTCCTGCCGACTAACATAAGAACGCAAAATATTCCCATCCAGACTCTGAAAAAGAATGAGGATGTCTGTCCTGCATCCATTATGGCAAACTATCATGGAGTGATCATGAATAAACAAGCACAGCACACTAATATATTATTTCAGTTCTTCACACAAACTTGCTTTCAGTGCACGTTCTTCATAATAAACAGTGATTTATTTCATTACCCAGCCAATACAAGCTTACTGTCTTCACTCTGCAAGACATCTGCTATGATATCAAAAATGCCTTCACTGACAAGATCCCTATAGCATAAACAACACAAAACAATGATTAACAAAAACAGCATGTAGATTTTATTTTGAATACAAAATCAGAAACAAAGATCAGGCAGCTTAAACATACCTAAATAGTCGATGTTGATGTACCATCTGCAAGCTCTTACTTAAGGTACAGAACTCTCGCAAGAAGTCTACCTATTTTGACACAGATAAGTATTGATTTTAGGATTATGATTTCTATGAGACAGAATGAAAGGACCATGTGAATCCAAAAAATACAAAATTGGAAGCAACATGAAAAAGATGGAAACCAAGCAACCAAGAACCAAAAAAGCAAAATGGAAGCAGAAAGACTTTTCAGATGAATTCTTATAAGGATAGAGATCAACTATTATAGTTTCAGTACTCTCTACATGTAGCAAACAAATGATAATGCAGAGATGTGACAAATAAAAACAATGTGATTCAGACCATTAAAATTAAGTCCACTATGTACCAAAGTTCTCTTCGATTCTAAGGAAATGGCGGGAGCCTTCAGCCTAGCAAATAACTCCTTCATAAAGGTGCTATCATCTTTAAGCAAGGAAACAATCTGCAACAAAAAGACTCAAATTAGTTTAGAAAAGTAAACCAGATAAGAAGTACTGAACAAACTGACAATGAACTTACAATTGCATTATTTGAATGAATAATAGAATTTAGATTTCCAACTATAGCTTCATCCAATGCTCTGGGTAAAATGACATCCTGGAATTACCAAACGCAATCAGAGAATTGTGGTACTTCAAATTGGTGAGTCATAGAGAGGATTGCAGTAACAACAAAAAGAATTGATACCTTCAGATAAACAACTCGGTAAGTTTGGTGTATTTTTGAAAGAACTACAGGATCTTTAATAGGTACAACCTGACATACCACACGTAAGAAGTAAGAACTAGCAATGTAAAATGTGAATAGAATCACCCAGCAGTCAGTCCATAACCCCAACATCTTTAACAGTAGAAATTTTCCATTCAAAGGGATCACGGATGGAACAGACAATGTACGCAAGGACATTTTACCTCCTTCAAAACCACATGATCTTTTAGAAAGTTGCGGTGATGGGTGTGAGGGCCCTGTGGATCATCTGCAAAACCAAATTGCCAAACAGACCCAGATATTAAAAGAGGTACCGACAAGCCATCAACTCCATTGTAAGTAATGATGGTCTAGCAAAATTGACAATCAAAACCTGATTCCTACAGAGTGATATCAGACACTTGGTTCAGGTATTTAATTTCAAAATTAAATTAAACCAAGCCTACATAGTGAGGAAAAACTACATCGTTCCCATAGAACATTTTATGAGAATTATAACGAGAAACATAAAAAAATTATCAATAACAAAGCAGAACACAACAATCATCATTCAATAGTTAGAAAAAATGTAGATTTGTATGCAAGAGAGAGCAAAGGAAATATCATGTATACTTTTAGCATGAAGAAACACTTACATTCTAAACATCCCATTATATCCATAATCAACTCATCCCCGAATATCTTCTCAAAGATCTGAGCGCTGTTCAGCAAAACTGCAAGTAAATATGAATACATTTAATTATTGACCAATCTTAATGAAGACACCCCGCCAAATTAAATGGTAAATCTACTCACTGATTCCCCTGACAGTTTTGAAAATTAGGTAAAGACCACCAATATTTTCCAAATCCTCGCACATCCTAAACAATTCCATCAGCTTTCGGAAAAAATCTTGCTGCAACACAAACAAGCTTTGCTCAATTCAGCAACAACTGATAACATCTCAAGAAAATATCAAGCCAGCTAGTAAATAGGGAACAGGAAATGAAACTCGTATTGGCTTAGGAACAACTCATCATTCCTTTGCCAGTTTACTAAAACCAATATGTATGAACAGCCAACGAAAGAATTAAGGGCCGGTTGATGTGTTTTTTTTTTTTAAAGAAAACTACACTCCACTTTTTTAGAAAAGTGATTTCCTCCAAAATAAATTCAAATTTTATCTCTGCTTTATCTCTCTCCTCAACTGGAAAAAAAAGTCAACAAACAACTTTTTATCACATTATGGGGTACTTCACTTTTTTGGAAAACAAATCAAACGCACCCTAAATCAATGTTCCTCAGGAAATTTAAAAAAAAAAACATATTTATAACAATAGGTCAGAGACAGTGTATAACAATGAGCGAGAAAAAAAAAATTAGTGCTTCAACTACTGCAGGTTCAACATAATGGATACATGAGCACGTACAATGTCGGAAGGAGCATGAAACAGCAGGTAAGTAAATATAGAATATGACATCTTAAGCGCTGGTCATTGGGATCAGAGCACTTACATCATTCAATATAAGTTCAGTTACGCGCAACTGATCTGTAATGCCACTTTCAACAATCTGCAAAACCAGGAAAATGCGTGAATTCCTGGTATATATAAAGAATAAAAAGTAACAGGACAAATACGAAAAAGCAAATAAACAACAGGAACATCATTCAAACAATCAAATATGAAAAAACCTATACCAATTAAGCAACATCAACTTAACATGGGAAGAAGCTGGTGAAAATGAGCTGGTAGTTGGTACCTTAAGTATCAAAGGAAGAGAGGACAGCTCAACTGGAGGCAATTCCCTTAACTCACTATTGACGTTGTTGAATGTCTCATCTGGAAAAATTAAAAATATTCAAAACACCAACCAATAAAACTACAGAAAGCATGATGCTAGAACTAAACTTCTCCACCATAGGTATTTCCGATGAAAAGTTCGTAAAAAATTTATGTTCAACAATCTAGCATATCCATAGGTAAGAACATCAACTCGAAATGCCTTAACACTGCATTTAGATAACCAGATAGGAGTACCAGTGGCCAAACAGAGGCGTAAACAGGGAATTTGAAGGCAGGCATTCAAATTGCCATAAGCAAGCCATAGTAGTAATCTAGTAAGGAACTCTATAAGAACATTGTCTAGCAACTAAAACCAACCACTAAGAATCTCAACATCTTTAACATTATGTGCTTCTCTCCAAGACAACTAATTACCCAATGACACATACAGCATAGACAGAATTACACTGATGAGTAACAAAAACGTCGGAAATGATTGCATCAACTGGTAAGAACTTACTAGCCAGTGAACTGAAGTGCATGTTCCTTTGCAGACTACATATATGATCCCTGCATTCAAAATGAAAATATGTAACCCGAGCATTAACTTAAATAGGAAATGAGGAATTGACTGAGAGCAGAAAAAATGATACTAGCCATATGTAAGCGCAACCGGTTGTCTCTTGGAAGCTAAGGGCCAATTCGGTTGAAAACTCAGGATCCCGCCACGAAATAATTGTGTCTGAAATTTAAGATTAAGCATAAAAAATAAGCGAAACCACGATATTTATGAATGATGTGTACTATTTACAAAGTGACACCTTCTTGCTTGCGGTAGATATCATCTGAGCTGATGCGATGCAATAATAGTGTTTCATTGTCCTCCTCGTCAATAACAAATAAACCCAAGTCTTCTGATCTCTGCATCACAAGGCATCCATGTTTAAATCTCAAACTACAACTACAAAAGATAATGTGCAGACAACATGATAATAAAGGCATACTGATGTAAAAGATGATGAAGTCAACCTCCAAGTAATCAACAGTTACATGCCCAGTGCCTTGATCATCCCATTTCCCATCCTCATTCAAACGGTACACTTTCACACGCTGAATACAGGGAAACATGTGAAAAATGTGAAGAAAGATTTCCACATAACAAAGCAAATGGCAGGAATTTATTGGAACTCTTCAGCAGTCCTTTTAAGTATGTAACACAGGCACTCGGCAGACAAAGCTAACAAATCAATATCTCTTAAATCATTTTTGGACCTGGGTTTTGTTAAGAAGATCGAAATCAGATTTGCCATTTATCCTTCCCTCATATTGTAAATTAATTTTTTGCTTCTCCCAAAAAAACTTGGTTTCGCAGCTACAGATATTAACAAATTTACCTTAAGTGAAATGGCTAACTTGTTCAAAACGCAGATCTGCAAAACCAATATTTTGATTTATAAAGGTAGTTCAAACATATGCCCTTATATTGATATCACTTAACTGTCCATCCTAAGTTATTTATTTACAATTTCTCTCCTTGTTGCTTTGATCAACCTTCGCCACAGTATTTTAGAGGCCCTTACGATTCAAAATACTAACAGAAATTTCCTATATAATGACCTTTCGTCGAACACAATAACTCTTTCATGTACAAGCCACAATCTTGATTTACCTCCATTTCATTGTTCATTTAAGACAACTTAGGGCCTTAAGTTTAATAAGGACATGTAACACGTAAGTGAAATGATTAGCTCCCATGAAAACCAACAGACTTAAGATAGTAAACAAAATTTTACAATAAAAAGAAGAGAACAGGTCTATCACCTCGAGGTGCAATAAAGCACCTTTCCCATGATCTTAAAGGTCAAGGGTTCAAGTTTATGTGGGGACATCAAGGTCGGGTTTATTATAATATTGTAGTTAATTTCAAAAAACAATTAAAAAAAAGGAGAGAGCAGCACGGGTCTGGGGAAAAAACATCCAAACAACCACAAAACAATAAGAAGCTATTCTGAAAAGTATACTACAACTTTTATGATGTCAGTAACAAAAAGTACTTGAACTATCTGATACCGGGATCCAAATTGCTATTTTGATCTGCAATCTCTCTTGCACAGAAATCAGAAGCCAAAAATTCCTCAGTGTCTCCATTGAAATATTAATAATAAATATCATACCTTAACAAGAGTGATAAAATATCATATACCTTATGGTTGCAAAGTATGGCTCAAAGAAAGTGGTTGAATTACAATTCTCTCCCTCATCATATTTCAATTGCATTTTTTCTGTTTTTCTGGGGTGTGGGTGTAACAGAAAAGTGCTTATTCTAGGAATATAACAACTTCAAAAGGCAAAACAAAAGTTGTACAATACTCCTCTAGAACTTCTACATTTTTAGTTGGAACATAAATTATATGAAATCACATGCTGCTAAAAATATTTATAATATAATCGAGGGGTTACAAGATTATTAAAATGTTTGATTATTAATTCTTAGACTCTCTCGGAAGTTTTCGAAATAAGATGATAAAATTTCACTTTCACAATCGACTCCGGAAAAGATCAAGTAGAACCAATCACATTTTGAAAATAAAATTTAAAATTACAACTCCTTGAAGGCCCGTCAATAATATTTTTATGTCTATAACTATAATCTGATTTATCCATGCACGTCCACCGGCTTGTCTCAAATAAGATGTAACATCTTAGAAGCATTTGACGCTCTCAGAAGTTCTCAAAATAAGATGATAGGATTTCACTTTCACAATCAACTACGGAAAAGATCAAGCAGAACCAATCATATTTTGAAAATAAAATTTAAATTACAAACTCCTTCAAGGCCCATCAATAATATTTTTATGTCTACGACTGTAATCTGATTTATCCATGCACACGCACTGGCTTGTCTCAAATAAGATGTAAGATCTTAGAAGCGTCAAACATATATTATAAATTAATAACAAGCAGGATTTTAGAAGATCATTATATAAGCATCTATCTTAAGGAGGCATACTACGTCAAGATAGACTGAAGCAAAAGAGAAAAGACACTGTATTTTATATACACAAGTGATGCCCATGGGCCAGTTCCGATTCCGAACCGGCAGCAATTCTTGAACCAAAACCAGTATTTGTATATTGAGGTTCTGGTTCTGGTTCTGGTTCCTGAACTGAAAAGTCAGTTCCTGTTTCTTATCGTTCCAGTTCGAAAAGATATTTTTTGACCATTTGTATCTTTCCAGCTCTGGGTTCAGAACTAGCAGTTCCACAGTTACAAAAAGTGGGACCAGAAATGGCCTTTGAGAAACGCGGGCCCAGTTCCAGTTCTAAACCGTGATCCACGGCTTTGGTTCCAGAAGGGCAACACTAATATACACCCTCCATTTCTATAACGGTCTAGCAAGGCTTTGTTGATCTCGATAATCATGGTTTTACAAAACAGTGAGGCGCATATCCAGAGCTGTGCTTGAGGCTAGGACCAGAAGTCCACCTTTGGGCAGTAATTCTGCACCACCATAATTTAGCTATCTTTGAAAGACGCCCTCGACTAATTTTACTAATACCCTCTCAATTCTAATATAAGCATATTACAAAAATCTAAATTAAAAAGGCATTATACTATATGTACTTGATTTTATGATGACCACGATATAGACCATCATTTTCAAAATATTGTAATGCAGTCCCTAGCATAATTTCCAGAATATGGCTGGCCTCCAAGTGCAACTTCTCAGGGAACATTATCCAATAGACCAACAATGTGAATCTCAATATAAAATATCCAGGGGGTAATGTTAATACAGCGGCGAAACATTAATTGGATGAATCCAGTAGTCTTCTGATAAAAATCTACCAACAAAGTTTCATCCGGAGAAATTACAAGCTACAACAATCCAGCACAAGCTAAATGACAGCAAGCCTGGTTATATGCTACTAGAAGCTACGATCAAAGTCGTCTAAATTGTGATTTACATGTAGCAAGCAAAACTTGGCATCAACATTAGAAACAAACTAACTAAGCCAGTCGACTAATCAGCAATAATCTTCAAAGAGTTAGGTATATCAACCTATTATCCTACCGAGCAGGAAACATCAAATATCTATGATATTCTACACAGCTTTGAGTGTTTGTGACAGCATTTATTTTACATAAGGAAATAAATTAAGCACGTGAAATTATTAAAGAACAAATTACTAACAACACATACTTCGCACACGTAATACGAAATCAAAAAGTAACAAAATCATGTAAGACATAATGTTCCTGAAAAGGAAACCCTGATATCCAAAATAAAACGATAATAAAAGCATGATTCAAGCCAGTTAAACAAATATTAAGCATGAATTACTAGAATTGAAAAATAAATCGTGCAAAAACACAATCATGAAGCTCCAGGAAACGCTTTAATTAAAAGAAGAAAAGGTTGCGCTTCAATTCAACCCTGAGACTAAGGCACAAAAACCTCGTCGAGGGCCTTTTTTTCCCATACTGACCTGCGTGGTATTGTTCGAGTTCGGTGATTTGTCCTGCGACCCCATTGAAAAACTAAGGAGCTTAATCTCGTCAGGAACTCAACCACGAACAGCACAGACGGAAATTGCTGAACTCAAATCAGCGAACCTCCAAATATAAAAATTAGGGTTTAGAAGAACAAAGAGGCCAAGAGGTGAGTTATTTCGACAAACCGTCGAAATCAGGAGTGGTAGGGGTCAGCCTACTGTATTGGAATCAGTAGAAAAATCCTAACCACCATTGGAATCAGAGTGAGCTTCCACCCTCTCTAATCTCCCTTCCTCTCTTCTCTCTCGCCTATCTGTCGCTGGTTTCTTTTCCTACAGACTGTTTTTTTATTTCGCCCGACCTTTGAACACACAGTAAGAGCATCGACTCAAATGACGATTTCGTCCATTATTTCATAAGAAATTACGGCTAAAACCATTTCCAACAACAAACTCTACAATACACTTGACTTTATTTTATTTTATAGTCAAATTTACAATTTTTCATTTTGCATCTCAGCCAATCAATTCTACGTTTTCTTCTACAATAAAATATTTCATTTTGGATTCCTTTACTAATTCATTTAATATAATAAATATTAATATTTATTACTTGTTAAATATTATTATATAAATTTATCCATAGAAAAATAAATAAATATGAGGGAATAAAAAAATTTATTAATTAAATATTTTAATGTTATTTTTATTAAAATATAAAAAGAAAGAATAAAGTAAGCACTTTAATGAAATAATTATTTGGAAAAAATTTTAACTATAAAATCACTAATTTGCGCTTTATTTGTCAAAATTAAAAATCTAAACCCTAAAAATTCTAAATCTGCACTACCATCTTCTTCTCCATCTTGCATTGCCTTTCTCACCACCATTCCGTCCCTTTCTCACATTTCTTTCAAATATG
>AYJT01101496.1:0-14967 GCA_001278415.1 Ocimum tenuiflorum
TTTCCACACAATAAAACCCACAAAAAACTCCTTTTTCTTTCCACAAACGCAGCGCACTTCCTCTCTCTCTCTAAATCCTCATTCTTCTTCTACAGTCTTGTCTTTACACCCAAAAAAAGCGGAGCAAGAATCTCTGCCCAAGCTGATCCTCTTCAACTAAAACCCCATCGATTGACCGACTCTTTCTCTCTTCGACCAGCGGAAAACCAGTACCGAGGTTTTTAGCATTCTCTATCTTCAATCTATTGCCCTTTCTCTCAAATGTCATTCCTGTATAAATTCTTCATCCCTCAAGAAAGAGAAGAAGGCGAGTGGGAGAAAGAAAGATAGATAGATAGATAGAACAATATCCAATATTTACCCTCTGTTTCTCGACGCAGATTCCTGTTGTCGCAATATTATACATACGATACGAGATCAGTCTTCATCTTAATCTGCTGGTAAACCCCGCTATCTTTTTTCTTCTGATTTTATGTTTCGTGAGTCATGGTTCTTGATTTTGCTATTTTTTTCAGAGATGTCGACGAGCATAATCAACGACCCGATGGTGATGACCGCCGGGCACGTGAACACGCTTTCGGGCCAGCTCGATGTGGATTTCGCTAAATGCGATTGCTGCGGGTTTACGGAGGAATGCACCCTCGCTTATATCGAGACAATACGCCAGAGGTAATTCGTTTTGGCCTTTCCTTTAAATTACTAATTTCAAGTGACTTAATTCTGTTATTGGAAAATTATTATTTTCTGCAACAGATACGGCGGTAAATGGATATGCGGGCTATGTGCGGAGGCGGTGAAAGACGAAATCGTGCGTTGTCAGAAGCTTATAAGCCCCGACGAAGCGATGGCCCGACATTTCAGCTTCTGTAACAAGTTTCGGGCGTCGGGCCCGCCGCAGGACCCGACTGTGCACTTGATTCGGGCCATGAGGCGGGTTTTGAGCAAGGGTTTGGAAAGCCCGAGGAGCTTGCGGTCAATGCCGTGCAGCCCGACCAACAAGGGGCGCGAGTTGACTCGGTCTGACAGCTGTATCTCGAGTTTAACTCTGGTTGATGCATCCGTCTACTGTGGTTTGGATGAAGCTTGTGAATAGTAGTAGTTAGTGGGAATATTACAAAAACAAGAGAAAAAATGATATGAAGATGGTGGTAATGCAGTATTGTAGTGCTAAATTTTGAGCTTTGATAGCTTTTAAAAACAGAATAAATCATGTTATGGAATGAAATGAAATGTTGTAGATGTTTCTCGTTTTATTAATCCAAAAAGGAACAAGATGGCCACCATTCTTGCAAGAATTTACGTTATGATTATGTTGGGCCATTTTCTTGAAATCTAAGAAAGAATCATCCTAGTTATTGTATGATGTTTAACAATATTCCATGTGGAAGGCGTGGTAAGGGTTGATTATCTCTTCTTTTTACGAGTGAATAGAGATATAAGGATTTTCGACACGTAAAAAAAAAAGACCTTTTATTCCTTTGATGTTGTGTGTGTGTGTGTGAAGTAGTTGGTATTCACAGCCATAAGTTGAGAATGGGGGGCATCTTTTGCTTCTGGAATCTTCTTCCTCTTGGACCAGCACTCTTTAATAATTTACCATAACGTTGTTTGTCTCTCTCATGTTTCTGTTTTGTCATCTCATCAATATATGCATTCTGTCAGACACACCTAAATTTCCAAAATATGATTCCATATATTCGGTTCTAGGAAAATTATTACCTAATAAAGTTATGTTTTTGCCATTTTACATAAAGAATAACCCCTTTTTATCATCCAACCGTTAACGTGTTTCTCATGTTTTATGTTTCTAATCATAAACTGGTATTCGCTCAAAAAAAGAATCATAAACTGCTATTATTCTTCTCATAGTTGAAAATATCTAATCACAGACTATGTATCTAGAAAAATTTTGAAAATAAATAGGCTTTCTTAAAACTCGATCATGGAAACACATAAACTCTTGAATGGAGGGGGGATGTAACTCTAGTTCCTTTGGAATTTTCAATGCAAAATCTATAAACGTATTTGTCAGTGCCTCAACAAAGTAGGTTGGTTCGGGGCTTTTAACAAATTTATTGCTAAAGATTAATAGTTTTTTCCCTGATGCATTGAGATTTCCATTTTTTCGTTTTAACTATTGACACCAAAAGAATAGTAGGAGAGAACTTCTTGACACCGTTGTCGGTTAAACTCCACCGGTTTCTCGTCCATGGAGAATTGACAAGAAGGGTTGTGAACTAGTAGTCAATTCGTGTTTTTGTGTGTGTATGATATGATGGACTTGACTGGCAGCGAAAATTGTCACGTATAATAAGGTTAAAATGGGGGCAATGCTCACTTCAATCATTCGTCAAACATTGCTTTTCTATGTTTTTTTCTTCGCCAAACGTCAATTATAATGTACCAATTTCTAACAACCCTTTTCAATAATGCTATTGTGCGTCTTTTCCTCGAGTCTCTTTCTCTCTGAACCACCTTCCATTTCCGCCCGAATAAATACTGATACCAAATAATTTACTCGCTCGTCTAAAGGTATAAACGAGTCGAGTTGACTGATGAACTATTGATTCATAAAATATCAACTCATATTAATATTATAGCATTCAAATTGGTCCGAGATTATTGTCTTTTTTCTTGCTACACTTTGAAGCGGTGAAATGCAAGTTTATTGAATAATTTGACTATAATCAAGATTAAAAAAGAAATGGAATAATAAAATTAACTCGGCAACGAGAACAAAATGACAAAAATAGCGCCACCGATTTCCGGAAAAAAGAAGTCAATAAAAACAGCTAACGCCAATGATTATGGCATAGTAATATTTATTTATCTACTTGCATTAGATTTGGTGAGCAACTTTTGATGAGGGAAGGGATACTTTTTGTTATTTCTTACACACTTTATCTAACACAATCATCTATTCCGAGATGATGACAGTCTGTTTAATTAATTTAATCCATTTTTAATTATTCCAAAGTCAAGTATTAATCCACCACATGTGCCACTTGGCCTATCTTCCACCCATTAAAAAATAATATTTATATTCGTGCATATATTGACAATCATATCATCGCCGTAAACTTTATGGGCTAATAATATAATTGGACAACACAAGAAAAGAAAGTTGATGTGCTATTTTTTCAAACCCTTAAATATAAACGTTGATCATATTCAAATCCTCAAATGTAAATACAAAGACACAAACTTAACATTATATCATCACGCCATAAATCCTTGGTTAGAAGTCTTCTCCAGCAGTAAAATATGGTCATGCAAATTCCTGCACAGAGAAGAAATCAAACCAGCCACAAATAATCAGCATTTTCACACCTCTAACATAGTTTACAGGTCACCATACCTGCATGAGTCGAGCTTAAGTCTCGTATTTACTAGCCGAAGTTGATTCCTTGAGCTAGAGGCAGCTCGTTTCCGTAGTTGATCGTGCTGCGCATGCAAATACAAGGGACATTGTCAAGATCTGAAGAATCAGACAGCTAATTGGGGGATATAAAGTATCGAGTTTACCAAGTCGAGCGCCTCATGTATTGTTTCCAAGAATCGCTCCCAGCTTCACGGCCACCTCCAGTTGCTTTCTCACCACCAAAAGCACCGCCAATTTCAGCACCATTTGTCGGAATGTTCACATTCACAATGCCACAATCACTTCCTTGGGGACTGGTAAATTCATGCATATGAGAAACAACTGGTGTGACAATTCAAAATGAATTACTACACGACATACAACTCAATCATGTTTCTCGTGACATGCAAATGTTATTTCTTTTAAATTGACATTTCACACAAAAGTGACCATACTTTTTAAGTTTGTACTATTGAGAGGACAACCTTTGCCTTGAGAGGACAACCTTTGCCACTCAAACTGCAATAGCATGTACTGTTCATGGAGTGTTACATCAATATATAAAACAAGGAAATCATGATAGAAGTACCCTAAGTGCCTACTTTTATATATTGTTACTTTGTCTATGGTATATTTCGAGAATAATATTAACTTCTGTAGTTTTTATTACTAGTTGTTCGAATGGCTATTTGGTTTCAAATTCACCTTCACAAAACTAGCTTTTTCAAGGGCGGAAGATTTCCACCATTATAATGTGGCCTAGAACTTAATCTACAATCAATGTGGGACATTTAACACAAGCATGCCAAGTTTAGTTTTCAAATGAAAGAAGATAGGTCTACCACCTTGGGGTGCAGTGTAAGCACCTTTCCCATGACCTTAAAGGTCAAGGATTTGAGTCTATGTGGGGACATCCATGTGGATTTATTTAATATTGTACTTAAATTCCAAAAAAAAATGTAAGAAGATAGATAAGATGTATAAGCTTAAAACTATAGTTCAGCACTAGACTCCTCAATTTCCCACCTGTTGTCCTGTTCTTAAAATCAACCAGTGTAGGACCAGTTTATGAGAAATTCTAGCAATCAATACTTTACTTCCGAGTCCAAGTGAAGATTCATTCATATAATTATGTCTACATCAGGTGACAGTAGTTTCATAACCAAAACTCAATGCGAGATAGTTGGTGATTAGTCTATTAGACATCTACATGAGTTTAGACTGAAAAACAAAAACAGCAAAAGAAATGCATATCTAAAGCTCTTTCATCACTCACCCGATCCATTTGAATATAATTTCTGGTCGGCGAGTGAAGATGGAACTACTTAGACCTTGCGGCACGGAGTTGTTTATTTCAATTGCTTCCTTCAGCGTCTGCTAAGAAAAAACGTCATTTGGAACCATTGTACGACACTTGAACTGAAAATATTCAGAAGCGTCGGAGCCGAAAACTAGCCTTACTTGAAATTTCATCACATAAAGAACAGGAGCAAACAACTCTTCCTTCACAACCGCAGCGCTAGAAGAAATTTCGACTATTGTGGGCTGCACGAAATTCCCTTCAGACTCTATAACACTGCCACCAACAAGAATCCTCCCCCCCTGCAACATGTTAGCAGGAGTTAACAAGGGTACTTTAAATTAAAACATCAGGCAAACAAAAGAAAACAAAAAACAACATTCAGTGAAGTATTGCAAACTAAACATTTTCAGGACTAATTAATTCTGCAGTTACCTCTGCTTAGTACTTACAAGACTAATTAATTAAATCGCAGAGTATTAAATGAATGCAACCGGAAAGAACCAACACAAACCTGAGACTTGATTATTTCGATTCCCTTTGAAAAACTTTCCCTTGAAGCACGAGTATGCAGTGGCCCAAGTAAGGTACCTTTCTCTAATGGGTTTCCGACTTTGACTTGTTTGTATACATCACATAAGCGGTCAAGTACTTTCTGATAGACACTCTCATGAAGCAGCTGCATTTTCAGGATGAGGAAAAGAAATTTTGCATCAATATCAATTATATCTCATCTGTAGCGGAGGCTATTATGTATTTATCGTACCAATCTACGGCAAGTAGTGCATCGCTGACCAGCAGTGCCGACAGCAGCAAACAAAACAGAGCGAACAGCAAGTTCAATGTCGGCATCATCCATGACTATTATGGCGTTGTTTCCACTTAGTTCGAGCAGGCACTTCCCATATCTTTGACTTACTGTTTGTTGAACCATTAGACCCACCTGGAGCAGAATCAATATAACAATCGCTTAAATGTATTACTGCAGCATATTGCAATAAGATCAAAGTAATATCCTGATACAGAAATTTAAACTCACAACAATGAATGAACAGTAAAAATTACAAGCGAAGTACTACATCACAATTATCATAGAGCTAAACAGCAAGGAATAATATACAAGGTTCTTTGATGGTTAATTAGGCTATTATTTGATCACAACTCAGTTTGAATTATGATTTGCCCAAACAGATGTCATATGTTTACCAATGTCATGCCTGAAAGATCTGGCCTACCCCTTCTACATGCAATAAATAATGCCTCTCTTTCAACCTAAATGGACACACACACACAGAGGCTGCCAACATATTTAAATGTAGAATTTAGTTTAAAAAATTATTTTATTACAAATAAGTTATATGTGATGGAGCTTAAATGACTTAATTTATCAATTTTACAACCAAACTTTAAGGAATTCATAAATGAAATGCTCTTACATTCCTTGCATGAAGTGCATAAGAATTAGTACCTTTGAGCTCCCAGTGAAAGAGACCAAGGGAATGCGTGTGTCTTTCGCTATAGCTTGACCAATTTCAGCACCTCCACAAAATGCAGTGAAAATTGCTGCTGGTAAATTGTTTTTCTCCAATACTCCAGCAATTATCTTTGTCATAGCTATGGTAATAAGAGGTGTGGTAGGAGCACCTTTCCTGAAAAATCTCATATAATTCTCAAAATTCATAAATGCAATGATAACAAACTGATTGTACATAGATAAAGTAATACAGTTCTCAAGGACAGAAAAGTACCAATTAGGTGTATTTAAGAGGAAAGTAAGCTATAATTGGAGAAGAGATAACAAAAAATATGTGGTGCATGGATATTCAACCAGTATTTACTCTTGACTAAGATATCTGTTTGAAAGACATATATATCACGACGCACAGTAAGTGGTTTTCTATCCAAGATAATCCAAAATAAAGCAGTTGTTGATATGACTAATGCCATGTTAGCACAAACAAGCACATTAAATAAGAACTGAAACTATTTAATATAGGTCAAAGCAGAGCATAGGGCTTACCACACAACAGAATTTCCACAAACAAGAGCTATGCATGCATTCCATCCTACAATTACACACCAAAAGATAACAAGAGATCTTAAAAATACGCAAAAACTGATAAAAGCAATCTGTCAGTTTAACATAATATATAAAATTTTGAGCCTCGGCTGCCCAAATACTATATAATACAAAAACTTGCAAGTCTTGCTCGAAATACTCACCAAGAACAGCACAAGGGAAGTTGAAGGCTGTAATTACACCAACTATTCCTAAAGGGTTCCACATCTGTTCAATCATAGAATGCATGAAATCAGATATCACAATGTAATTTAATTGCCATTAAACATTATTCAATAATTCAAATGAGCATCTAGGTTACCTCCAACATCATGTGATTTGGTCCTGTTAAGAAAGGAACCACAATTGATAAATGTAAATAAGTTACTTTACAAATTATATAAAAGTAATAGCTTGTTTACATAATTTCATGGAATATTTGATCACAAAAACTAAATGATATTTATAATAAACCAAGAAATTGTATCATTTTAGATGATAATATATATGGACTGCAACATTAAGCTTACGTTCAGAAGGTATAACTGAGCCATTCAGCTGACGGCTTAATCCCACAGCAAAGTCACACATATCAATTATTTCCTGCAATAAAATAGCCCCAATAAGTGAGAATGAGCCGAAGATTTAAGTTCATTGAAAACAGGGCCTGAAGGAAATAACACATAAAACTGCATATGATAGATCACCAATCACTTGCACTTTTTCGACAATTTATAATAATAGCTCCCAAAACAACACAGATCTTATGTATTAATAATATTATTACTATAATGTTATCATGCTCTCGACAATATCATAATGTAAGAGCTATGAGATACATTTAAGCAAAACAAATGAAAAGAAAAATAAAACTGAATGCTTTTCGAGTTTGTGAGCTAAGAAAATTAAGAATGTGCATGATTAACGATTAGGGTATGAGGATAGATAAACATAAATATGAGTCAATTTGAGGTTGTTGCATCAACTAATTAAAACATGTTTGGAAACAACAGCAGAAATTGCCCACTCAGCAACACAACCGGTAGTCCACTAGTAAAGAGAAATGGCCCTTCTAGCACTTCATTGATGACGATGATGATGATTTGACTTCCCAAATTCTACTACATACCTGAACTTCCCCTATTCCTTCTGCGAGTATTTTTCCCATCTCAAGAGAAACAAGCCGGCCAAGGTGATGGAGTTTGGTTCTCAGTGCATCACCAATTTGCCTCACGATTTCACCTCTCTTTGGTGCCGGGATCTGAATCAAGAGTACACATCATAAATAATTCACTTAGCCAACGTTTGAGCAGAAAAAAGGGGTTATACAACAAGAAATATTTTGAGTCATAGATAATTAGATTTGTGACGAAATCAAACAGAACCTGCATCCATATCTTTGTGGCATTGGCACATGCTTGCATGCCTTCCTCATAGTCTTGAATGGATGCTTCAGCAACTTCTGCAATTGGCTACACCAAGAAACAAATAACACCACATTTGGAATAACTCTTCAGCCATCATATAAATAATGGAACTTTTCTAAAATTTCAAAATTTTAACTTTTTATGGGAACAAATATATTTCGATTATACACAGTAATGTCTCCATAAGTTCCATCCTATTTGAGAAGATTGTCATCATGCACAACCACCAAAAATAAAAATCAGAACTTTCACATTCCCAATCAAAATATATTGTAAGGATGCTTATTATTCCCAATGCTAGTTTACCCAATCAAATTCAAATACGAATACAGATAAATCATGATCAGCCATCACCAAAACTAAAGCAAGCCTCAAACTTCAATAATTCTACAATCGATACAAAACAGAGAAATAATTCAGCTAAAAACCTGATTATCAGCAGGATTCACAGAAGAAACCACAGGCCCATTCCCTTTCCAAACCCCATTAACAAAACAACCCGAATTTCGCGGGCCAAGCCCGATCTCCTTCAAGAACTCGTACTCCCTCTTCGCGAAACTCATTTCTGCAAATTAAGAAACCCCAGCAAAATCAAACTCGAATCCTCAAAAAATCTCAGACCCGCAATGGAAAAGGAAAAGCTGAGAAAAGCTAGTTTTGGGCAATCATGACACATGGAACTGGTTGTACCGTAAGCAGGAGAAGTAGAACTCATTTCAGACATTGCGAGAGAGAGTATCGATTGAGACTTACAGTTAGAGGGGGCTGTACTGTATAAATGATGACGACGAGAGGAGGAAGAGGAGAATAAGATGAAGAAGAGCCGTGTTCGCTATGAATTCTACGTGGGTGTGATGGAAGCAGATTTCTGCAAGGGAAAAGCATAAACGTTTTCGCTGCGCGATTATGACATTAAATAACTATATTCACCTCTTCTTCCAATACCAACACATCACGTATGCCATTATAATAATTCTATAAGATTTTAACAATTTTTCATGTATTAACTTGTTTTATAATATCAACATTTATTGTTAACAGCAAATCATTTAAGAGGAATGGATAAGGTGGGAAAATGATTCCCTGCGATGCACATTATGGTGATGTGTGTAGCGAGATCAATCACAACAACACAATTTTAACAATAACCAAAAAAATATCAGTGGATGGTGGATATAGTGCACAACAATGAATCTCCATTTGATCATAAGATGCTCATTAAGGTTGGCAAATTAATTTTACCTTCGCATAAATAAAATAATTGCATATGTGGTCCCTTGAATTTGGTCTATTGTCAATCTTCTTTTATATGAAGCATAGCTCAGTAGTAGTAGTCCAGTGTGATTTGAACATGTTGTAAAATAATATTAAATAGTTGCTATTTAAGAATTAAAATGGAGAAATCCTTTAAGAATATAATGATGAATAAAGACTCACTTTTCGACCACCAACTTAAAAGAAATTGAGAGAAAACTAAAAAAAGAAAGAATTAAGAACGAGAATGTGAAGGATTTTTTTTAAATAGTTGGAAATTGGAATATACCAACTAAAAAAAGAAAAAAGAGCTGCTATATGAAAAAGAAAAAAGATCAAGAAAAGAAAAGTAGTAATCAGATGCAATCAACTTGGTTACGGTGGACCATAACTTAATGCTACTTGTGAATATCATTGCCACGTTGGCAAGTCTATCAACTGAAATAAATAAGTTTAAGCAGTCAATGTCATGTAGTAATATCTTGTTAATAATTCTTTGCTATATATGAACGATGTTGCATCGCCACATAATTATAGTTAATTTGGTATTGCAATATTCTTTTTTAGATAAAACAAAATTATATTAATGCAAATCTCGCATTGCTAAAGATAACAACTGCGAGGGAAAATCTTTGGTTCAAATAACCAAATTAATACAACCAGCTCCTAAAGCCACAATTTCATACGGTGCATTATTTGTATTACGATAGACATGAGCAATATCAAACAATTCATATCCTCTCACATTATTAATAGTTTTCACAAGATCCAAAGGAATAAAAGGCGACTGACTATTCACTTTCTTCACCATATTAAGGGAGTCTGGAAAGAGTTAGAAAGGCTCCAGTTGTTCTTGCAAGCATAGCCCAATCCCCCACACGCCGCCAAAATTTCTACTTCAAGTATCGACACGGGTTTAGGGATTGGTTTTGCTAGCATTGTCTTAATACTTTCTTGACAATCACGGACCACTGCTATTCCATACAATTCCTCATCCTCATCCACATCAAGATGGCCAGGTGAAAACCATTTGCGAGCCCCAACTTGCAGCTCAAACAAACAGAAATCCCCAGCCATCACCCTTGCATCCTTAAACTTGTGGAGAAAAAGCCTCACAACATCGGCATCCACTCATTGCCATGCTTAATATTGCAAACATTTCTCCAACGCATCCAAGCCAAAATAATCCATTCCTCAAAACGAACCTTCCCTAACCATGCATATACACAACTGCACACCTCAGAGAAAGGTGCATCACAAATAAAATTCCACTCCCTTCCTCTTTCCCAAAGTTATCGAGCTTCTGTACACAAGAAAATGGTTTCCTTGATTTATTTACATAGCTCACAAAACCTATGGCTGGCAAGATGCCTATGATGCATAAAAACTGGTACAAACATGAAATCATGCAATAAGTCTTAATCTTTGCAGAAATATTGAGGTTCCACACCAACTTATTCCATTCACTTCTTCCCTTCCTAAGTTGTTACACGGAGCTTCATAAGACCCAATCTCCAACAGATAAGCAGATTTTACAAATAAAATACCGTTTTCATTAAATCTCCAGAAGACAATATCGTCTCTTGAGCGGTCTGTTCTAACTTCCACGATAACTTGACTCGCACCTGGCCACACCACTTTATCAACCGCATCCTTCTGCCACTTGCCTTCCTCATCCAAAAAATCACTCATAGTCATGTTCAATCTAGTTGTTGAAGAACACAACATAACACCCAATGTAAAGCTCGGAACGAAAAGGTCATGAAATACCCTAACTCGCGTTCCATTTCCCACACGCCAAAGACCCCTTTTTGCACCAAAGTCTGACTCGATAAAAGTGATTTCCGCAAGAACGAATGAGACCCCTTCGCTTCCGCCTCCATAATGGAACTTGTTTTGAAATACTTGGCTTTTAAGACCTACCCCACAATATTGTTAGGTTTATTCCAAATATTCCGAACTTGCTTAGATAGAAGGGCACGGTTAAAAGGCTCCAGCTTCCGAAAACCCATCCTTCCTGTCCTCCTTTGGCTTACATAGTCCGTCCCACCCCATCCAATGTAATCCTTTAGCATCATCATAATTCCTCCTCTAAAATCGTGCACACGCCCTCTCAATGTCATTATAGATCAATTTGAGCAATCGAGAGCGAGACATTACATACGTGGGGATGGCCTGAATCACTGCTTTATCAACACTTCCTTTCCTCCTGCAAATAAAAGCTTGTTTGTCCACCCTGGCATGCGATGTATCACTCTATCTCTAAGATACCCAAACTGGAATGACTTATTCTTCGATGAGAAAGTTGGAAGATCGAGATACATCGGGTGACCTCCAACCATCTCAATATTCAACAATTCCAGAATCGAAGAGATGATATCTGGACTTACCTTCGGGCTAAATGAGATTGCCGATTTGTCATAATTGACAACTTGCCCCAATGCACATTCATATTTCTGCCGAATGTTCTTTATCGCTGCACTCCCAGAAATAGTGGCTTTGAAAAAAAGGAGACTATCATCTGCAAAGAAAATATGCGAAATGTTACTAAATTGAATACCCCTGAATAAATTATTACTCATCCCATTATGAAACATAGCTGGCAGGCCTTGCCCACATGCCACAAACAACAAAGGTGATAAAGGGTCAACTTGTCTTAATCCCCTTTTGCGGATTGATACGAACGCATACTCTCTCATTCAAACAAAGGAATACGACAACGATTCCACACACCACATAATCAATAGGATAAATGAACTAGGAAAGTCCATTCTCTCTAGGATACTCTGAATAAAAGACCACTCAACTCAATCGTAGGATTTGCTCATATCTAACATAAGCACCGCAAACCCATTGGTTTTGCCTTTCTTTTGTCTGATAGTGTGCATACACTCATAACCCACAATAATATTATCCGAAATGTTCCTCCTAACCAAAAACACACTTTGATTCCAATGAATCACCTCATTGAGAGCTCATTTAAGTCACTTCATGATAAGTGTGTATTTTGCATGTTTTGTGTGTGTTTTAAGTTGAAGCTTTTTAGGTTTTAGGAAGAAAATACCCACTTATCAAGTTATTTTGTTTTAATTGTCATATTTTAGTGTTCATGTGCGTTTAATCTTGTTTTGTTGAGTTTTTAGGTGAAAATAAGGTTGTACCTCCAAATCGTAAGTGGATCAATTTGATCAGGTCAGGGTGGGACCAATCGGGGGGTGTCGATCATGCCACCGAATGACAGGGATCGGACCGAAACAGAGAGGGTGTGATTTTGAGCAAAAGAGGGGACTAGACCGATCCTGGTTGGATCAGACTGATCGTGTTCCCTCAATCATTGTGGATGGGTCCGATCAGGTTTTTTGAAGTGTTGAAGGATTTGAGAGAGGATCGGACCAATCATGTGTCAATTGGTCTGATCGTGTTGTGATTTACCTTGTTTCAAGTTAGAAAATTACGTAATCACCCATGTACGGCCGAACTCATACCTAGGCCTATGAATACACTTCATGGACGATCATTTTTCAATTTATGCACTTTTTAGAAAAATCCAAGGTTGAAGAACACATCGGATAGTTCATAGTTGAAGATTGGAGATCTAGCATCATAAATTTAGAGTTTTTCTTAAATTTTTCTAATTTTAGCTTTGTTCTCTATATTTTGATGCTATCAAAACTCGCCATATTTTTTTGGCTAAGTTACTTTTCAGATTTTGGGTGTTGAAACTACTTTGATCCTTTTGTTTTCAATAAAGTTTTGATTTTTCCATCCATCACATTGTTTCTTCAATTCCATCGAGATTGATTTTATATGTTAGATTGTTGGCCAACTATCTGCACACTTGTTCTAAGATTTATGTCGGATCCAAGATAAATTAAGGAATAAGGAAGCGCGAATTGAGAATACGAATTATTAATTGCCCGATCCAAGAATTAATTACATAGGAGTGTGAATCCGTAGGTTTTATCAGGAGTAGAATTAGTTAGATGTCCGACCTAGGATCTAATTGCAATTCTATTTTCACATTCTGTCGTGTCCGATCCAGGATGTTTGCGAATAACATTTCTGATGCTTCATATGTGATACGATTAAACTAGGTCGAATTGGCTTTGTTGAATTGATCAGATCATCGTAAGAGTAGATTTCCTGAAATCTGATACTTGTGTCTTGAAATCTTAAAAAAGTTTTTTGTTTGATTTTCTTTCGTTAAATTCTTGTGTTAGATAATTTACGTTAATTAAACTCTTTTGAACTGGAAAACTACTCTAAGTCAGTAATTGGGTTTCTAAGCTATACTGTAAACTAATTAAACTTCACAAGTAATCAACGAATTCAATAAATAAATTTGGTTGTATACTTTAGTCCTATCACTTCACTATCATCTTTCAAATTATTTTGTAGATGGTGTTGTGTAAATTAGTTGGACGCAACTCCTTCATGCATCTTATGGCTTTAACTTTTGGAATTGAAACCAGCAAGGTCTCATTCAGATAGGACATATCTTTCCCCCGATTAATGATATCAGAATTTCCTTAGTTATTTCACAGCCTATGACCAGCCACATTTTCTTATAGAACTTGGCTGAGAACCCATCAATCCCCAGGGCCTTCCATGGATGGGTTTGTCACAATGCTTTAACAACCTCTGATTCGTCAAACGACTTCTTCATCCCTCGTTTGGTATCCGTCGATATTTCCTTATCAACATGCATCTTCACTTCCTTAACGCAATCAGAATCCGACATTGAGCTTTAAAAAAGCTCACGAAAGTATTCCTCAATTACATTTATAATATCTTTTTCTCTAGTCCTCCACACCGCATCACTGTCAACGATGCCTTTAATAATATTTCTTTTCTTCCTTTCATTTTCATAAGCATGACATAATGAGGTATTATGGTCTTCTTTTGCCAACCAATTAACCCGAGATCTTGATTTCCAATGAGCTTCTTCCATATGAAGAAAAAAGATCATGTATGTCCTTATCAATAGACAACAATCTTGCATCAAGTTCTACATGCGCAATTCCTTTAGCAATTTCAACCTTTCCTCCCTAAGATTTCTGATTCTCTTAGGGAGTTGATTGAACTTTCCACCAGCCCACGACTTAAGGAACAACAGACATTTTTTCAAATTTTCTTTTACAAACACTTGCTGCGAAACCCCTTCCTCCTTCCAAAATTCCAAAAAACCCGACGAAAAATTCTGGTTCGACAACAATCTTTTCACAAAATAAAATCTTTTGACACCACTACACTAGCCAATCTTATTATCAAAAGAGAGAGATAATAGTAAGTGCCTATAATTTGATCCATACAGATCGAGAGTACTGGTAGAGGAATGCCAATTCATTTGAAACCAATCCATATTAGCCAAATAACAATCGAGACGAATACCTAGTTGTCCCCTTGTCTATTATTTCTCTAAGTCCACTCCAGAGGAGTTTCTGCAAATTCATGCAACCCACAATCATCAATGGCCTCCTGAAATTGTTTCATTTGATTCAAGTCCCTTGTATTATCTCCCATCTTTTCTTCCTCCACCAACACATCATTAAAATCATCCCCCACC